>PVJS01002582.1:0-83035 GCA_004027185.1 Glis glis
ATTGAACCCAGGGGCGGTCTACCTCCACGCTACACCCCCGGCCCTATTTTTTTATACTTTATTTTGAAACCGGGTCTCATGAAGTTGCAGAGGGCCTCACTAAGTAGGGAGAGAGAGAGAAAGGGAGAGAGAGACAGAGAGAGAGAGAGAGAGAGAGAGAGAGAGAGCTGAGGCTGACTGCGAACCCGGATCCTCCTCTCCGCCTCACAAAGTACTGGGATTACAAGCGTGCGCCACCACGCCCGGCTGTTTCATGATTTTAAAGGAGTTCATGTCTCAGCTTTGCCTCGGATCACTTTCCTCTCTAAGATTCTACCTTTTAACAAATTTGTTATCCAATCTCTTTTCTTGATTTACACAAGAGATTCCCAAGAAATCTTAATCTCAAATATTATAATATTGTTATAGCCAATTCTCTTCCTATCCTTTATTATGTCTACAATTGGGACTAATTAAAGAACTGGAACTAACTAAAGATAGTTTTCTTTGCAGGTAGAAGAACATTTAGAGATTGAAGAGAAGAATCCCTTCTATTCTTATTCAAAAGAATGGTAAATACTTTTTAAAATTTATTTATTGGTGCATATTGATCATGTAGAATAATGGGTTTCATTGTGGCATATCCATTGTGGTGACAATTTAATCACTTGCTCAACAAATAATGAATATAAACCCAATAAACCCCAGAAACTGCTTTAGGTTAAAAGAACAAATCAATAGTGACATGAAGTCTCAGTTCTATCAGGGCTTCCATTCGAGGTGTGGGAAGGGATGCGAATAAATGTAGACCCCATGCAGTTGTGATACATGCTATGAATTAAAAATAAAAGAGCAGGCCAGATGAGGAAGGATGGGGAGAGGAATACAACTTGACAGAGGGCAGTAAAAGCAGATCTTAGTGATTATTTGACATTTGAATGGAGATTCAGGGGAAGTGAAAGATGAGAGGATGTCTGGTGGAACAGCTTTCTAGGTGGAGGAAAGAGTTCCTACGGAGACCATGGGTCAAGGCACTCCTGGTGAGTTCCAAGTACAGGTGGGAGACTGTGGCTAGAGGAAGTTAACAAAGGTTGTATGATAGAAAATGAGGTCACAGAGGTAGTGGAGAGTCTGATAATGTAGGATCTTATGGGTCTTTTCACAAGATGAGAAGCAATTGTATGGTTTGAAGCTGTGAAGTGACACAATTTAGCCTTAAATAAATGCCTTGGCTGCTGTATGAAAAATAAGCTAAAGGAAGGGAAGAGGAGGAGTAAAGAAACCACATAGGCAGGATTATCATAATTCAAGTGGGAGCTGATGGTAGTTTAAACAAAACAGTTAAGGTAGCACTGGTTAGAAATAGTCAGACCCCAGGCCTATATTTGAAATAGAGTCAATAGGACATGGAAATTGTGGGCAAGAGCGGTTAAGTAAGCGATGGAACAGAGAGAGAGAAATGAACTATAATTGACAATGAGGATCAAGAAATACATGTAATTTCACTTGCAGGCCCCAAGAATGAGCAGAGGAAAATGGAAAAGTTATTACTTTCAAGGGCTGTAGGGGAAACAAAATCCTCAAGTAGGAATGATGTGGCAGTTTAAAGGGGGATGGGGGGAGGGATGGAGTATTTTTAAAAAGAAATGGTGGGCAGAGAAATCTTATTGATAAAGACCAAGTTCCACAGAACTCAGGGGAAATTGTAGGAGATGGAGGTTAGAGGGGCATGCATGAAGTCAGAATTGTGGATGTGTGGGCTATTGGGATGGGAAGCATGTGATAGTCTAGGGTTTCTTGTGGTTATGGAAGTCCGCAGGGATGCAGGGTATTCTGGGATTACTCTGTATGGCATCTTAGGTCGACTGTGGTGAGTAATGCAGCTCTGTCATGTCTGGGGGAAGGGGCCTCTTCTTGCTGGGAACCTGTGGCTCTCTCACATGCTGAGAATACATGTGCTTCTTCCTCTGTCATGGAGCTGGACAAAACATCATCTCTGATTTTCCTAATGGAAAGGCTTGATCTAATAGAGTGTAGCTATTTGAGGCAGCGCTTACATGCTATTATTAGATACATATTTATCTGCAGGTAAAGTTAGTCTTTACCACTTCCTACAGCATTTCCAAAGATAAGACAAGCCACTCTGGTCCCTCCTGCTTGCCTTACTGCCCATGTCTTCCTGATGCCCCATACCACTACCCTCTGAAAATTTAGTGCCTACACATATTATTGGGCAATTATCAATTTTAAATTCATAATGCCACTGTTCTTGATTAGATATAAAATGGAAAAACATGAAGAACTCTAAAATTATAACCTCTAAAATCATGGAATGCAAAGCACTCTCAGTGGGAAAGGAAAAATTTTAAAAAAAGAAACAGAGTTTTTGAAGTTTAGAAAGGATATAGAAAAATAATAATATGTTAATAAAATATACCAATAAAGTGCAATAAAATAAAGTTGCAAAATTGTGTTGCACTAAGCTTTGATCTCAGACTATGTTGTGAAATTTTTATCCCTTTACTACAAACATCTAGACAGGATAAATGAATATATAATGCCTAATTATCCCAGTATTTTGATCCATCTCTATTATTATCGCCCTGATCTTGTTTACACAGAAGTCTTATTTACAACAAAAAGAAGAAAATTTTTGGACTTGGGACAACACAGCAAAAGCTGGGTTTAAATAATTCATAAAGTTCCTACTATGTGTTAGGTACTATATTCAGGCCCTGTCTTGGAATCTCAACAGAGATACTGGCTCACTCAGTCCTTACAACATCCCTACTAGTTATCTATTATTACTTCTACCATACAGATAGGGGGATAAACACTCAGCAAGATCGCAAAGTTCATAAGAAGCAGAGACAAAATTCCAACCCAATAGCGTGTATGTTGATATACCCCATTGCTGTCACTTATCAATTTTGTGATAATTATAAAAGACTCCTAATGTCAATTACAAATAAACATCCAATAGTGCTTCTTTGTTGAAAATAACTATATTGCTATGTAGACTAGCAGTTCTGAATATTGATGTCAAAATCGCTGAAATACCACAATCAGCAGTGCTACTCCCAGGAGACATCCTTCAGCAATCACAGCTGAGTGCTCACCGTGTGGGATGTACTGAGCACTGACAATTCAGTGCAAATCAGGTATCAACATGCTGACAGGTAGAGGAGACACAGGGTAACTAGTAAACACTCAAAACCATCTAAGGGCCAAGAAGCAAAGACTCATGATGATATAAATGTGAATGCAAAGGAATAGCAACTTTAGCTAAAGGAAATATCTCCCTATAACATCTGAGCTAAGACTCGGGAGGCAGAGAGAATAACAAATGTGAAAAATACTTCAGGAAGGACCAAGCTTTTAGGGACAGAAATAAGTCTAAGGAAACTTAGGAAGCGTCTGCAGAAGGGGAAAATTCTGCAAGCTGACTGAGTGTAGAGAGGTAAGCAAGGGCCAGATCATTCAGGATGTTGGTCATGTCAACATGTTTAGACTTTATTCTAAGCCAAGTCACTGAAGTTTATAATCAGAGGATTCAGTCAGTCACAAGACTGAATTTGGGGAAAAAAAGAAGCATAAAGTAACCTCACAGAGAATGTATAGTTTATATATATGCCTATAATTTGCATATGTAATATATATGCTATATATATATATATACATTTTATGTCTATGCATATATATCAAGATGGATCCACTCATTTGCCTGCATTTCTACTCCAAATATATTTCTCAAAGTCAAACTCCTGAGATCCAATGCCAAATAAGATGGCTATGCCTTCAGGCAGGAAGGAATATAATTCTGTAATTCTGATTTCCTCTTATTCTTTCTGTCTGAATGACAGGTTTCTTTTGGTAACTGACATTAAAATGTAGAACCTGAAAAATCAGCCATTTATCACCCCAAGTTCCTAAAAGCTTCATATCTGAGTAGCAGGGATGTTGCCTTTTACTAAGTCACACATGCCATGTTTTCTCCAGAGTAATCTGGATATGATTGCATATTGTCAGTTTGTATCATGTGATAGAGATGTCTAATGTTCTTTCTCATCCTCTTGATGATGTGCTTGAGACAGGGCCATCACGCCAAACACTCCTCTGTGGTCAGATGCAGACATAGTGAGTTTTCTCATTGATCTGAGAAAGCAAGAGAGGTTTTCATTGACTGTTGATTGGTCTTCCACATTTCTAGTGTAACACAAAACTGTAAGGATAGGATATGGCAGATTTTTTTCAAGGTCACTTACTGTCAAAATAAAAACCCAACTTGGGGATTAGACCTAATGCTCAGTGGCAGAGAGCATGTTTAGCATGTATGAGGCCCTGGATTCAATTCCTGTAGACATTTCTGTCTACAGGAAGCTCTAGAACACAGAGGAAATAAATATGCAATATAGTGTCAAATAACCTCTGTTTTCCAAAAATCATACTTTACTTCTCTTTGTGAAATAAAAGTTCCCCCTGTAATGTCAAGATAGAGAGGGCACCTGGAGTTTAACTTAATTTTTGTTGTTGTTGATGTTAAACTGAACAAGTTAGTGTCTCCTGAATGCATTGTATATTTTGCAAGGCACACATGTATCCCAGACCACTGAAGGCCTTAATCTGAATAACGCAGGTTCTAATTGTTACCATTATTGTTTTATAATAAGAATCATACACCCTTACATATGGCTTTCAAGAAATCACCTTCTTTGAGAAAAAGAAATAACTTTTAAAATTGTGTTATTTATAAAAATATAGAATTAAATTGTATGTGAACAATAGCACAAAGGAGAGCAGGGAGACAATGGAAATATACTGTGTTAAAATTTTATACTGTGCATGAAATGGTAAAATATTATTTGAAGGTAGACCATGATAAACCAAAGATGTATATTATAAATCTCAGAAGAAGCATTGGGTAAAAATTGAGGTATAGTTACTAATGCAAGAGTGGAAATAAAGTAGAATCGTAAATTTTTTAAATTAATATAAAAGGAAGCAGGGAAATTGAAAAAAGAGAAGACATAAAAGCAAACAGATAAGTAAATACCAAAATATGAGTAAATTTGAACACAACTCTATCAATATAAATATTAAATGTAAATGGTCTGAGTATATCAGTTGAAAGTCAGAGATTTTCAGATTTGGTAAATAAAAGTAAGACTCAACTGTATTCTGTCTATAAAAAACTCACTTTAAACACAGGTTAGAAACCAAATATGAAAAAGGCATGCACATGATCATTAATTAAATAAAGAGTGAATATATTAATATCCAACAAACTAGATTTCAGATATAAAGAAGGTCATTTTTTAGTGGCTGAGTAAGCAATCTTTCAAGAGGACAGAGAAATCCTATGTTTGAAACTAATGGCACATCTTCAAAGTAAATGTAAAAACTGATGGAACTGAAAGGAGAAATAGAAAATATTCAAAATTATCATTGAGTATTTTAATACTCTTCTCTCAAGAATTACCAGAATAAGCAATCATAAAATCAGTAAGGATATATGACACCTGTAAGGATATAATAACATCATTAATTGGCTGGAATTGACTTAATTGACCATTAGAGAACATTCTAACCAATAATATCAAGAAACACATTTTTTAACCAAATACAGAATATTTGTTAAGACAGACCATATTCTGAGCAATAAAATAAGTCTCCATAAATTGAATTAAGGCATGAAACTCAAAGCTGATTAAAGATGCGATAGTAGTAATACTATTAATAGTTTAAGAATCATAAATATTTTATTTTTAGGTAGTCTGAATTGCTTGAAAAATAAAGTCCAAACAAAAGTAGTACATTCTAAGGAAAGTGGATATATTATGAGCTAGAATTAATATGTGGTTGTTTAATGATTATAATTCAAGTGTTCTCAAGATTTCAAATATAATAAAAATCCCTTGTAAAAGAATTTTTCTGGTTATATTACCCATTCATAACACTTATTGTTTTCTATATAATTGGGCAAAAATCTAAAAATTATGCATTGTAATTCTTTTACTGTGGAGTTTAGGAAATTAAATTATGCAAATCTTCATCCACGGTTAATTAATTACTAAACTCACACTAAATCTAATGTTTTGGAGGTTGGGAATTGGTACTTCCATCAATGGAGTTATTTTAAATCTTATTAAGGTTGAATTCACATACAAAAACTAAGTAAAATAAATACTGCTTTATAATGTATATATCTAAGAGGCAGCCCTAAGGGAACAATAGAGGGTAAGTGCCACTTCCAGTGATGCCTAGAGGAATGTCTATCAGCTTTCTAAGCTCCCTGGGAGCTTAGGAAAGAGGTTACACAGTAACACTACCATTGACACCTTAAGGTCTCATTTCTTTCCTAAATGATAGCACATGCCATTTAATGGGGGTACCCTTCCTCAAATTCTACCTGCTGCTTTTTCCAAACCATGTGCATGGTCATACTTAAGCAGAGAGAGAGAGAGAGAGAGAGAGAGAGAGAGAGAGAACAACATATTTGTTAAAATTTTGAACCATGCAGTATAGATTTAAATCCTAACACCATCATATACTAGCTGTGCATTTTGGACAATTTATTAGTTTCTCTGTGCCTTGGTTTCTGCTTATGATAATAATGATACTACCTACTTCATAGGGTTTTGGGGGGGCTTAATTAACTTAATATTTTAAGTGCTTGGAATAGCTTGTGGCTTCATGGTAATATGTTTGCTAAATATTTCATGTTGCTGCCTAAACTCTTTCAAAAGTTCCATGTTGTCCTCAATATAAAGTCTTTAATTTGACCTTCAAAATACCAATTTATCTTTCCAATCTCATCTTTGTATACCCAAGCTATACAGACTGAAGTTTCTTGAAAATACTCTTGTCTTTTTGTTTAAGAAATATTCCCTTGGCTATGACATCTTTCTTCTTTTCCCCCTAAGTCTTACTGATCAGTTCACATATGACTCCCTGCCAGAGCCTTCCACGGCCTCCCAAACTGTGATACATCCTCACAGAGAGCTTTGCAATGTCCCCAGACCAGGACACTATATTTTAACTGAATTTTTATTCATATTACTAGATTTTAAACTAAGAATGAAAACTATTTTCATGCACTGTTGTAATCTATATGCTTCACTTGAAGTGTGAATCTTATGTACATTTATTCAATAAAAACAAAAAGGGTAAATAAGTTAATGAATTAATGACAATATAGTGACTGCATCACAGAAAATAGGGCAAATTTGCTCCATCATTAGCTAGGTGGAAGGTTGTCTGGGACTAAAATCATCCATGAGAGAAAAAACAAAATGAAAGAGAGGAGATCAAGCTAGTCTGTGATTTTATTTTGAACAAATCCAAGTTTACTGCAAGTTAGCCACCAGATTTAGCCATCCATTCAGGACACATCCTGTCTCCCTCTCTCACCTATTCCAAATATTGAGGTAGTACTATCAAGCAAATAGCTCCAGTCCTCTGCCTCCCTGGTACATAGTAGAATTGCTCTTTCTGATTTTCTTGAGGCTTGTGAGGCATATGACAAATTTTGGACAAAGAGTTATAAGAAGTGACATATATAAGTTGTGATTCAGACGGTTTGTTTTCCCATCAAGATCCTAAGTTATCTGTCTCCCTGTCAAAATGATTGGCAGTGGACACAATGGAGCTCCTTAGTCAGTCCACATCCAGGTGTGGGGTGAGAAGAAGCAGGACTGGTGGTCCACCTGGGGTGGCTGTGTAGTGGGAGCAACAGAGGGAACTTTGTGAAACATAAATACAATATCTTAGTTTGCACTCTCAGCATTGAAAATAATTGTTTCTAGGAAAAGTTAACAACTCACAGACTGCACATTGGCGTATGTTGATCAAAGATTTCTATGGCAAGAGGAAAACATTCCAAGAAAACCCTTTCTCAAATTGTAGGATATATCTTGATTTTACTCTGAAACTTCAAATTTGTATCAATAACATGCTTTGCCATAACTGATTTGGGGGAAACTATTTTGATTTTTTTCGAAGGTGGGTATTGAATATTGAACCCCGGTGCATTCTACCTCCGAGCTACACCTCCAGCCCTTTTTATTTATTTATTTATTTTATTTTGAAATGGTCTCACTAAATTGCTGAGGCTGGCCTCAAACCTGAGATCTTTCCTTTGTCAGCCTCCCAAGTATTGGGATTACAGGCATTCACCATGATACCTGGCTTTGATTACTTTATTTTGGGGGGAAAAAGTTAACTGTTTTTTTTTCTTTAGGAAAATTTCCATAGCATAATCTAGGAGAAAAGTTTATGGAATAATTATTGTAAAACTGTATTATATTTAATTTGTATATTTAGTCAGAAGAACTCATTTTCCTTGTCAAATGAAATAATTAAAAAATTATCATCCAGAAGTTTGTATTAGGTACAAAGGAAAATAATTAATCTGATACATTTGGTTCTGAAAGTTGAGTAAGATATTTTGCCAATTTGGCAGTGTTCATTCTTGAATTTAATCATGTTCTCAGTTGCTTTTTTTTCCCCATACGAATGTGAGGTTCCCCCCCTTCCAGTTCTGGAAGGCAGAAATAAAACAACAAAGTAAGTAATTAATAGATAAAATCAATGGTTCTCCAACCAAATGGTAGATTATGCTGTTATCTTTACCCTCAATACTCCATCCTTCACTTCAAAGAACAATGAAATACATAATATACTGGGTCCCTGAAATAGAACTTCCTTGGCCCCATACTAAGGCTCCATTGTGTGTGTGTGTGTGTGTGTGTGTGTGTGTGTGTGTGTCCCAATAAGAAGATTATACTTGTTTTCTTACAGTTATAATAAAAATCACTAACAGATATTTTGCTAATATTTCTTTGTTAGCAAATCTTCTAATGGGAAATGTGACAGAGAAGGAAGCCAGGGGGAAAATCTGCTTCCTTAAAAAGAAAATGATAGCGGGGCGTGGTGGTGCACACTTGTAATCCCAGTAGTTTGGGAGGCGAAGACCAGAGGATCCGGATTCGCAGCCAGCCTCAGCTCTCTCTCTCTCTCTCTCTCTCTTTCTCCCGTCTCTCTTTCTCTACCTAGTGAGGCCCTCCGCAACTTCGTGAGACCCGGTTTCAAAATAAAGTATAAAAAAATAGGGCCGGGGGTGTAGCGCGGAAGTAGAACGCCCCTGGATTCAATCCCCAGTACCGCAAAAAAAAAAAAAAGGAAAATGATAAAAGGAGCTCAGTTTTTTAAGGAGCTTGCTTTCTCAGGACACAGGGAAAGGAATCTATTTCCTAAGGGTGTTAATTAGATCTGGAGTCCTCTGATCGCTCACTTCTTGGAAGAATGGATATTGTTATCTAACCTCAGATTCTAGGTAATTTCACTGACTGCTGCTTCTGTGGCAAAAGGAAAAACAGCAACAATAAAAATAACATCAATAAAGAGCCCTACCACTAAAGAGATAGTTTACCATAGCTTCTGGTGAAAGGAATGCGTTGTTTTGCAGGTGGAGTCTATTAACACATGGATTTGTCTAGGCACTAGTTTCAACAATATCCCTAAAATGGATGATATAATATATGGTGGAAATTTCGAAGACACCTCCCCATAGCATGTAAATGGGGCTGGTGTTTTTGTAACTACAGAATGACTCATTTGTCTCAGGTCACTGAATGCAGCTCAGTTTCTTGGTATTTGTTAGGCATTTGTAGCTATTCACCTGGTAATTGTGATACCACATTTTCTGGTTAGGTGTCTCTCTCAGGAGTATCCATACTCTAGAAAAAGTGAGAGGTACAGTAAAACTAATAATATGATGTCCATATATGAATGTATCAATAACAAGCTTACTAGTATGTACAGGGAGGGAATAGGGCTGGAGTTAAAGGGGAACCACACCAAGAGAAGTTGTGTGCATATATGAATGTATTACTCTGCATCTCACTGTGTTGTATAACTACACTGAACCAATAAAACCATAAATTATATAAAAATTAAAAGGGAGGTAGAGATTGAGAGAAATTACGTTCTTTTTGTGTTAATTCTCTGATTGCAGAGTTTATAAGACTGCCCGTGAAATTAAAATATATTATTCTTTCTTCCTAAAAAAACCTTTCAGTGTTTATAGATCTTTCATAAGTTTGCATGCTTTCAACACAAATGAATATTTCCTATTTTAGTATGAGGAAATCATTTTGCAATTTCAAAACAGTATTGATATAATTTTAAATAAAATTATATTTTCTGTTTGTGAAACTCAGAGAATCTCACATTTTGGTACAGTATGGTATGGAACAGCGCTTTTGGTTTCAACTGACCAGTCTAAGAATGGTAATCACCTGGCCCAGACCCTTGCTTCCACTCTGCGCTCTAGGAAGACTTTATGAATCTGTAGTGAAGGTCTTTCCAAGTGAGCTGAGATGTACCTTGAGAATCATTCTTGAAATCTTCCATTCAACAATTTAAAACAGATGGAAATTTACAAATATCTATTATGTTTGTTGATTTCCTTTTCTAACTCCTCTACTAAATTATAAAATTCCTTTTACCAGTGATTGTTTCTTATTCATCTTTGTATTCAGATAGTGTAGTTCAACATATGGTGTACATATGGCCAATTCATATATATGATTGATTAAATACTATATTTGACAATAACATAAAGGTATTAAATTTGCACAAGTCAATTAAATACCTGCCTCGTCTTTTACTTTTATTTAGTATAGCTAGTATATAATTGTATACACAATGTTTAGCTGGTTGCATAAAATCATACAGTTCAGAAATGTGCTACTACACAGAATTCTTTCAAAAACAGTAGCATTTTGCTGGAACATGTGCTCCCTGAAAATGTTTTTCATCTGAAGCTATAGAGTCATCTTCTAATTTCAAGCCATTGGTGATTTTTGGAACATGTAAAATAATGATGCAACTAAATGAGAAGGGGAGGGATGATTTTAGTTAGCAAAATTCCCAGTACCACTTAGAAACATTAAACGTTTGTCTTTGACATTAAGCAAAAGCTGGTAATTTGGCAGCAGTGAAGGACTTCAGCAAAACTGTGAAATAATTTTTTTTTATCCTTCACTTGTGCCCTCCTGCCTCCTGTGCCAGCCCATCGGAACTTCCCACATCCTAGCAGACGTTCTCTCACACACAGATGCACGTTCCCTCGCTCGGGCTGTGACACTCATGTTCGTGTAACTATTCTTTTTGTATGAAGAACTGCTCTCAGCTATCTGTCAACCAATGGCCGGCTAACATAGTATCTAGTACTGGCTTAAAGTATAGTTGAGGTTTTATAGGATACTCTTGAAGTTGAGAAAGACTTGAAATATAAATGAATCATTCCCCTGTGGTGAAATTTTAGTCATCGAGGTCACAATTCCCAAAAAACTCCCGAGAGCAGAAAAGTAGTCATTTAGAACTTCAAGATTCTATTACTCATTACTTGGCCTTGCAGTCAGGAGGTGAAGACATATTATATTCTGAAGTCTGTATATGTTCCAATATTACCCTAAAGTCAAAAAATATATAAGCCTAAAATATGACAAATCTAGAAATTCTTTGATAACTCTCTCACAGCACATTTTATTAGCATTTATTGACAAGTATTGTTATTAAGAAATTGTTCTGTTTCTATAGTAAATGTATTCAGGGGAAAGATGGAGAAGTAATTCTCTACCAAATTAAAGACTTTCTAAGCTTCATATCTCTAAATTTCTGATTAGATAGAAGTGAGGAAACATTTTAATTGTACAGTATTATTAAAACCTGTGAATTCAAATGCTTCTGATTCATTTCCAGTAAATTGGAAGAAGTTGTGCTCAACATTTATCCTTCTCAGTTTCATGAGCATGAATATTTTCACACAATGGAGAACTACTTCCCACACTAAGAGACTCACCTCCACAAAGTTAGCTGATTCTCCAAGCATTACTGTTATGTACAGTTAGGCACTTACAGCTTCTGGATTCTAAATTCAAAGCATATGCTACCACAAGCCTAATTCTACTTGATGAGGAAGGTGGAAATTTCATTTTCTTATAGGTTCTGTGAAAGAATCAGTGGATTGATTTGACAGGTTAATTATATCTCATGCCAGTATGATTTTTAACTTTCAACTTTAGAATTTACAAAACACTTTCATATGAATTTTCCCTTTGATTAGTAAGACAACCATATAATCCATGTCGAAGCCAACATTCACATTTTAAAGCCAAAAGTAAAGTGTCTGGAAGTGACTTGCACAAGGTGCTTCCTGACTCATCTCAGAGTTCTGAATTTCCTTGATCATGTGGGTTCACCCGATTATATGACCACATCAAAAACCACAAAGGAGCACATTGACATGATAGCATGTTATTGTAAATATCCTCAACCATGACCCATCTCAATGGGAAACACTTTCTGATCCTTCCACTCCTCCTTGAAGAAGATTAACTCGGAATAACTAGTATTCCCTTAATTGAAAACTACTTTAAATTATCAGGAGTCCTGAGAGTAGTCTCCCAGACCTTTACTCAATTCTACTTTCACTTTAAGCTGAAATAAGAAAAGATTTTAGCTGTTGAAAAAAAATGGCCTAAATGGCATACTTCAACTCAAAATAGCCATCAGAATTATATAACCAACCAAATGTATTTCCTTTTCACACTAAGACATGACTCCTCCGATACAAAATTTAAAGTGCATACATCAGCAAGAAAAAAAGCCAAAGTAGGTCTTTCTCAGCCATTACCCAGTGCAATGGGAGGTTCTAACTTTATTCTTGAGCTTTCATCACACAGCTATAATGCCTCTGAAAACAGATTTTATGTGACAATTTCTGATATACTTCCATATTATGCTTTGCCCAATAAAATATAAATCACTTATTTCCTTTTATTATACTTTTATTGGTATATTATAATTATAAATCAGACTGAGGTATAGAGTGATAGGAGTATACATGCACACAGCACTTGGTGCATTTCCTCCCAATTCCCACCCCCTCCCTTCCCTTCCCCATACATGTTGAGATTGGCACTGGTAATTTCATATATGTACATAGCGTTAGTTTCAACTGTTACTTTCTTTATGTCTCCATTCCCCCTTCTCTCTCCCCTAAACCTCTATCACTCCATTGGAGTATCTGCTTCTATATCTGAGGTCTCTTTTGTTTCCCAATTTCTATCTGGCTTCCACATATGAGAGAAAACATTCAACCATTCACTTTCTGAGACTGGCTAATCTCATTTAGCATAATATTCTCAAATTCCATCCATTTTCCTGCAAATGACATAATTTTGTTCTTCTTTATGACTGAGTAAATTCCAGTCAAATTAATAAAAATACTTTTGATATTATATCAGAAAAAGTAGAAGACAGATATATTAGAAACTGACAATAAAAAGCATTCATTTTCCCTTTTTGACTAGATGATTGTATTTAACATTTCCTTCTGAGATAAGATTAAGTTCACCTCATTATTTGTAACAACAAAATATTCTTGGGTGCTGCTGTACCATTTTCTGATATAAGTCATGTCTCATCATATCTGTTTTGTTTGTAGACAGGTGCATTATGTACAGCACCGACCAAAGTGACCTGTTCCACTGAGATAATTACTCAGATAATTAAAGTAACACATGTTTATTACAAAACACTCTGGCATTTCATGTGGACCTCAAGTTTAAACAAGAAGCACATCACAAATTGTGTTTCCAACATTTGTAAACCAATGAAATTCCCAACCTTCACTCTAATGGCTCATAGATGAGTCTTAAACAACAGTAGTCATAATATATATTGCTTCTGCATGCACAATAAAGGGAAAAACTAAAACATTTATCTTATCCAGAAAACACTGGAAAAATGTAAGGCTAAATGTACGTTGTCTTAAATTCCCCTGACCCATGTGTTGCTTCCATTATCCACTTGGTACTTTTTGGGCAGAAGTAATACATAATAGGGATTTATAGTACTTCCAATATTTGAAATGGCAGTAAGCACAATAAAGAGCCAACAGATGAACTTTTCTGAGATTATAAAAATATTTGTAATAATAATAACTTCAATATATACAAACTTTATGGTTTCAAAGTATATTCAACAATAACATTTTGTTCTTTAAGATTAGGCAGAAAATTCTAATTGTCTCCATGCTATCAATGAGAAACTTGATTGATCTTTTTCATGATTTCTAAAGACTCTTGTAATATTTCTTAGTCTCAGAACATGGAAGGACATATACATTCACACTTCATTTTAAAAGTTGCCACATTTAGCATCTTTTCCTTAGGCACCTCTATACTCTCTACCACACACTCATATACCATGTCGCTCTCTTTTGCATTTGTTGTCTATACCATAAACACTTCTAGTATTGGACTCAGTACCCACTATTGTTTTGTTTATCTGTTAGTTTGTCTATATGTTTGCTTTTCTTGCTGACTTGAAGCTCTCTTGAGGGCATGTATTATTAGAACATATTCTTTGTGCTCAGTTATTTCCCAGAGACTACACTAGGAGCTGAAGATACAGGAAAACTACGGTCTCTCCCTTTCTGGAGCTTAATATCTAGTTAGAAAAACATAGTTTAAGAGAAATTACAAAAGAGACGAGTGTTACAAAGCAAAATCACAAGGAGTTATGCCAGCTCCATCACAGAGGAAACCAACTTTGTCTGAGAGATTAGTTACTTCCACCTCAAGGAAGTGAAGCTATGTTAAAATGTGACGGATAAGTTGAGGTTGGTGAAAGGAACAAAGTTCTGGGAAAAATGAACAACACATGTAAAGGAATTAAAACAACTTATTTGGCAAGCTAAAGAGGTTCAGTATAGTTGAAAAATAATGAGCAAAGTGCTTCCCAGGCTGAAAGGACAGAGTTTGGCCAGAATCAGATTTCAAAGGGTCTTGAATATTGGCTTTTATCCTAATGCTAATGAAAAGTTATAGAAATATTTTCAGCAGGTGGGTGACATGGTAATATTTATTAATGAAATATCACTTTTGAGTCTCTGGGAAGATAATTAAGGATGAATTTTAGAATAAAGTTATGAGTCTATTACAGAAATACAAATGAGAGGCAACAGCAGTTGGCTGGGACTAGGATGGTGCAGGGATGATCAAGTGGAGGAATGAAATGATTCAAACCACATTCAGGAAGTAGACTCAGCAGGACTTGGCTATTATTAGCTGTGGAGTTTGGAAGAAAAGTCAAGGCTATCTCTTAGACTTTGGACTTGAGAAACAGGAAATGAGAGAGAAGCAGCAGACTTGAAGGAAAAGATGAACACACTGAGTTGGAGGGCATGAGACGTCTGTGCAGCGGCGTCCAGCAGTGTCCCTCAGCCATGTAGGCACTGAGGCATCAGGTTGCATAGCTTTGAAGCTTTGGATATAAATCTGATTATCATCACTGTATAACCATGGAAGTATAGAAAAGCATGCAAAATAAGAACACAGATTGGGCCAAGCACGGGGCATTAAGAAAGCTGAATATTTTAATCGTAGAAATCAGACCCTAGAATATTTCAAATTGGGTCTTATATTCTAACATTAAACTGAGATTGTCAAAAAGTGTTGAGGTTATACAGATGTGCTGCAGGGCACTGACCAAAACACATTTATAAAATGAGGTGTCTTAATTCTAGCACACAAACATGTACACCCACACACACAGTGTTAATCCCTTCCTAATCGTCTTAACATTTCATATCCAAATGGAACTCGTCACATTGTCAGGGAATCTGTTAAAAAGTTACATTAAAAAACATACAGTATCATAGTGAAAACAATTCTCTCAGAATACAAATAATTATTTAGAGAAGTAACTTTAAAGTTCTTTGTTTAACCTGAAAAGAAAGTATAGATAGAAGATACTTTTGCATATATGAATACCCATAGTCGTTTACTTTCTATAGAAATAAATTAGTCAAGCAATTCTGTGATTCTAAAAAAAATGTAAGTGAACAATTTCAAAAAGGATAGCTTTTGTGTTTTAGAATGTAGAACCCTGAAGTAACGCAACCAATAGAGGACACCTAGTGGTCTTTGGCAGAATCAATATTTGCCTGCAGAAAATATCAGGCTATTTGCACATGTGTAAGAATGTCGGTGTGAGTATATATGCTAACCTGAGAGGGATGTCATCACGGATATTATATTTACAAATATTATAGATATATCAATATGAAATATTTTAAATAATTTCCATATACCTCATTTCATTTAAATTTCCAATTATGCTATGGTGTGTAGAAATGAAAAATCACTTTACATAATTCTTCTTAAAATAAATGGAAAATAAAGGCACAGTTGGAATAAGCACTCACATATATAACTTCCTGGTATAGAATCCATTCCACATCTCAGAAAAAAAATCAAACTCTCCAATACAATTGATATTTACATTATGAAACACTAAGAATAGACTTAGACTTATAATACTTTGTTTACTAACATGCACATTTAAAAAACAAGAGCACTTGTAAATATAAACCCCCCCTCACTATTCCAAAAAAGTATCCTTCTGCACACGAACTTCTTTAAAATATGCAAGTAAATGATAAACCCATCTCCTGACTGGTAGTATTAGCTCTGGGCTATGCAGCTCCAGTCCCCCTCCCTCTGTGGCACTCTACAAGGTAAATCTCCTACCTAAAATGCCTCAAGGACACCTATTAAGTCCATTACTAGCACAAACTCCAGTCTATACTTCCAAACTCACCCTGGACATATGCAGCTACCATGCTAGGTTGTTTGTACCTCATATTTTACTGTCATGCAGTCCTCTGCCAGGCCCACTGCTCACATTGGCAATCCAGACTCCAGCCTCAAAGTTCAGCTGATGTACCTTTGAAGGCCTCTTCTCGTTCAAGAGAAACTGTGCTGTCCACTCCCTCCTTCCTGCCACTACTGACCATGATTATTTGCTCACATGTCTGCATCTCCTACAAAATTGGCATCCACTTTGTATTCTCATGTACAACATCTGTAAACAGACACTACTCAATAAATGCTTGGGATGGAAGATTGACTATGCCTGTATAATTATATAATGGATTTAGAATGTAGAAGATTTCCACATATTTAGTGGCTAGGCATGTTCTGATTGTCTATTGTGTTTAAAGCATTGAACTAAATTAAAAAGATGCAAGGGCAAAATTGATACTGACTCTCCTCTGTGTTTATGTCCAGCCAAAGGAAAATGAAATGCATACAATTAAATATGATGAACAAATGCTTGCAGTATGAGTAGAATATTTCAGTATAAAGGTGCTGGTGTGTGTGTGTGTGTGTGTGTGTGTGTGTTACCAGGGATGGAACCCAGTGGCATTTTACCTCTGAGCATACCCCTAGCCCTATTTCATTTTATTGTTTTTAAATAGGGTCATTAAGTTGCTGAGGGCCTTGCTAAGTTGCTGAAGCTGGCCTCGAGCCTGTGATCCTCCTGTATCAGCCTTCCAAGTACTGGGATTATAGGTGTGCACCAGGTTAAGGGTGCACACCAGGCTAAGGGGCTGACTACTGTAGCTGAGTCCATCCATGTAGAATGCTTTCTGGAGATGACTTTGGTTTTTAAAGGTGTTATTGAACAATATATGTTTTCTGAATCTGAGGTATAGCACATGCAAAGTTATCGAAGGAGAAATAATCATTCCTTGCAAGAAGCATTATAAAACTAAAAAGTGTAAACAATCAGAAAGAATTATTGGTGAAAATGTGAAATGAGATGGGAGCAGTAGGCTGGAGAAGCATGGAGGTGTTCAAAACATGTTATTCATCTGAAATTTCTATAGATATACAAGAAGATCAAAACTACCCTCTTTCTTGCCTTAAAATGTATATAGTCAACTGTACTGTGTCTACCATCTATACAAGGAGGTTGATGAGACAGGAAATGAAAAATAAAAATAAAATGTTATACTTGTATATTACAAAGCCATAGTTATTGCATCATAGTCCATTATACCATATTTTATATTACCCCTGAATAATTTATACTTTATGACACTGAGTCCTACAAATAGATAACCATTCCAAACTGCCATTTCACTTTTGAATTAATATTTTCCTAAACTCTAAAAATGTCAAGGGTCATCTCCCTTTGACAAAATGACTGAGATCAGCAGTTGTGGCACTTGGGGTTCCTAGGACTCTTCACATTCACAAACTGAATAATCCCCTATTTATTAAGCTCTTAATCTACGTTTTATCTCTTCAGTGGCTTGTGATTGTCACAAATTGTTAATAATATTCCATTTAATTTCTGAGGATTTCCTCACCATATGTCTCTTTTAGGAGGATCATACAGAATTGCTGCTTTGCTCTGAAAGGTCACAAAGTAGCAATCTGGCTTGGGTCACTGTCACTACTTGAAATACAACAAAAACAGCAATGACACTGAATCAAGAGAATGAGTTAAAAAATGCAAGAGTGGGATAGACTCACCTCCGTTTTCTGGAAATTACTAGAAAAAAAAATTCTGGCATGATTTACCTAAATTACCTCAAATTTTCACCTCACCTGGCAATATAGAGAGAGTTACAGTCTAGGGTCAGAGAGCTCTGTTTTTGCCTCCCAAAGCTATTGATCTTATAATTGGCCCATGAAAACAACTTCCCTCCCAACAACCTCAGACCATGACATTTCATAAATTAGTTATCCAAATCAGCTGTTCCCTCCTGTATTAGTCACTATATTTAATTTTAGTAATGCTATCACATAAGGGCTAAATATTAAACTTTTTGCAATTCATTCATGATGTTTCTCTAATTTATCTGGCTTCAGGGCTTCTTGTTTTTCAGTTTAACTAATTCAGACCGAGGGGGGAAAAAGTATGGTTGAAGATGGAAGCAGCTTCCTCTAGAAGACAGCCATGTTCCTCGGGAATGATTCATTTAGAACACTGGCAGCTTCCAGACTTCACACATTACTTCCCCAAATTCGCTGAATTTAGCATTAGCCAGCTTGCTACTAAAACACTCAGAACTCAAAGACATGTGGGTGAACTCAAGACATCCTCCTCTGCAGTCTTATTCCAAACACTCGCAGAGCTACTTATGATTTATTTGTTGTATTTCTACTTGTAAATACATCCTGGTGGCATTTGTAAAAGTCAGGTAGAGACTTGCCAGTTCAAGAGCCATTCAAGTGTCTTTGTGATTCTGGCTTGAAACATGTAGGTGGAATAATAAGTCTGTATAAAATTCTGGATTATCATTCTGCTTCTTCTCCGTTTAACAGTATTAAGTGTTGACAGACATTAAATATCCAAGGCATATGATATTATATGAGCATATCATATAATCAAAAATCCATTCTTGACCTAAATGAGCTTATTGTTCATTTGTTACCCAGGTTATTTATTTATATTAAAAAAATCTTGCCAACTCACAATTCTTTCTTGGATGCATTCGGTTATCAAGTGTCAGTGAGTGCATATTAAATTGCATTTTACAGTAATGATGGCCGCAAGCTGACGCTCCTGAAATCTGTCATGGCATCTTTAAAACACTGTCATGTTACACAGATCTAGGTGCCTGTGATCACTGCCAGGAATAGAGGACATTGGTGTTAAGGAGTGTCCTCTTCTTCGACCACATGGCCTGCCATTTTATCTGATAGGATACCATCTGTTCATCCTGCTGCCATTCTCTAGGGTAACTGGGTTAAAACTACAAGACATTAAAAATAGTCACACTGCCTACTGTATTTTTAATTGACTGATTATTCATATCAGTGACTTTTTCTCACAGGCTATTTGTTAAATTCCTTGTATGGCCTTGTTTAAAGAGGTTCAATTCCATTATGTTGCATGGGCCACAGTCTTAGTTAAAAGTCTCCTACAGTTTCTTATTCAATCTATAAAATAGTGGGATATTAAGATATTCAAAATTAAAAGAGTACATGCTACAGTGAGAACTCTTACAGTTTTTCAGGTTAAGAACATTGGCTCTGTGGTCAAATTGCCCTGGCTATAATTACAGCGCTACCTCTTACCAGTTCTGTGAATCTGTGTGAGTTTCCTGACTGTATTTAATTGTTTTAATCTGTAAAATGATTATACTAACTGCATCTACCTCATTGAGTTGTTAGGAAGACTTGGTAAGCTAATCCATGTAATGAATCAAATATATTACTTGATATATAATAATCCCTCAATTAAAATTAGCTATTATTATTAAGAATCATCTTGGTTCGATACTACTCCCTAATCAATAAAACACAGACAACTGAACATTTCTTCCATTTTAGGTGGAACGTGCTACAGAGAAAAATTACAAGATGAATTCAATTTCTCAATTGCACTTCATTTGATTTTCAAGATATTCCAAATCCATATTTTAAGAATAATCCATTTTTATGTCTTTTCATCCGTACATTATGCAGTGTTTTATTATTGCATGCCATTTCCTGAAATCCTGCAAACCAAAAATGTCATTGACAAGCACACACGAAAACATTGCTCCAGCTACACAGAAAGCAAACAGAACTTCCATTTTACGACTTGTTTAAAAGCATGCTTCATCTTAAAAATGCTAAAAAGCATTTCTGTTGGGAGTAAAGCCACAATCCACAGCCAATATTAAGCTTTCATAAATGCTGGCTTAGGTCTCTGGAGGCCTTCTTATGCTCATTTTAATGCAGACAATAAAATTCAGGTTATAATTAATATAAAAAGGTAGACTTGGAAGAGAAAGTCAAGGAGGTTAATATTACAGACTGGAATTGAAATGTAAACTCATTCGCTTGAGGATGGTACATTTAGCTCAGACCTTTGGAAACTCCAGTTGGCTCTGGTCTCTGTGGTCCCGCCCACTGCCTCAGAACAGCAGGTGCCCTATTCAGCAAAACAGGGGCCTGATTGGACAGATTCACTCCATTGATTCACTGTACTGTTGTGTTTTCTATATAGTAATTTCCCTTCTGGGTGTGCTGTTTTTCAGTAGTATGAAGTACACTAATAAAGAGGAACTCAAATAGATGTAGATAAGGCACAATGAGCAAAATTTTTATGCTAAAATTAAAGTCTTTATACACACAACTTGGAAATATTCAAAGAAGCAATGCATTTATAAATTTGTTATAAATTCAATATTACAGGAAACATATACCACACTATCTTTTTGAGCTACTGATAGATTAGAAATCGGATCCTAAACATTTTGGCCAAAGATGGTACTTGATATATTCATATTCGATTTTTTTTAATCCCCCAAGTAGGGAAGGGTTTACATTGATTAGGATACAAATTTGTTAATCAAAGTGGATTTGTTTAAAATATGTTAAATTGGCATAAAATCGGTGTTTTATGACGACTATTTTTTTCAGTTGTTCAAATCTAGTGTTTGATCATATCCTTCAGAGATACAAATATATCATTTATGTACCAAAAATAGTACTCAAAAATTTTACTACTCAAATTTCAAGAAACACATGACACATAACACATTCATATTCAAACAGTCATAATGAACAATCTCATGCTATAATGTTTTTTAAAAAAGAAAAAATGTTACTTACCTCTTCCCACTGATGTATGTATCTAATTAACCTTGAAAGTCGCAATAAGCGCAAGAGACTGAGAATTTTTGTAAACCTCACAATGCGCAGCGCCCTGGCTGTCTTGTAAACTTCTGAATCCATCCCCTTTTCTACAATAAGAAAGATATAATCCACTGGGATTGATGAGATGAAGTCAACCACAAACCAGCTTTTTAAATAATTCATCTTGATCACTTTAGGGTCCAGTATGATTTCAGAACTGTCTTCATTGACAGTCCCAGTCCTAAAATTCATGATCAGGTCCAATAGGAAAACGGTATCTGATGCCACATTGAAAATAATCCATGGTGTTGTTGTTTGCTCTGTAAAGAATGTGATTCCAACTGGTATGATGACCAGATTTCCAACCATCATTATAAGCATTATTAAATCCCAATAAAACCTACAACAAATAAAAAAAAACAGATTTTAAGACATAGAAAATAACCAGTCCCTTCTCCTCCTCCCATAAAAATCATTACTGATTCATAGATAAATATACGAGAAAGAGGACAAAGAAACAATTTTTAATATAATTCACTCAATGTCTACACATTTAATTCTAAGTCATACTAATATATTCCTAAAATAAGGGATTATGTTTATATAAGTCTAAAAATTTATTTGCATTATAACTATAAAATCCAAATATACCCATACTCTCATTAATGTGATAAAGAAGCAAAAGCAATCTCCCTATATGTTTAATGCAAAATATAGATGAAAAAACAAGAAATGCAAGATTAGGAGTTCTGCCTTTAAAAAATTACATTTGGGAAGACTCTTTAGAGGTGTTTTGAAATATTTTATATGCCAACTTACCAATCATATATTAGAATAAATAGTAATAAGTAGAGTGCTCTGAAAATGTCAATGCTGCAAATTTATCTCTAAAAGTACAGATTAGGACAACCATGGCTTCTAACATAGCTTGTGGCTTGGCAGTATTCCAAATATTTGCGTTTTATTTTTATTTTGTTCAATATAAGAAAACTAATTTTAGTCTGATGAGAAAAATAATTGAATAGACTACTCCAGATTTGAAATTGGAATCTGCCTAAAATTTGAACTTTTATCACAGTTTCATTGAGCAACTACTTTTAATATATTGCACTATTTTTAAACAAATCTTCATGTAAAATTTCTGATTTGACTTTAAGCATGCCTATGATTCCTAACTACATTCTAGAATATTCTTATCTGACCTTACATTGAAATTGGGAGAAAACCAGAACTTTATTTCAAGTTTATGTAGTTTAAATTAGAGATGATTATAATGTTATTTCATAAGGGAGTTCTTCTATTGACACTACAGTTAACTCATAGACTATAATTGTCATATTACATATGTACTTATAAAAAGAAAAAGCTAATCAACTAACAACTGTATAATCATGAAATAGTCTCTGGAAATATGAGTAACTTTATCCTAGTCACAGATATTCTCTTCTGGCATTTTTATTGTATAAATAATATAAATTTCTATGATAGAAATTTCTGTTAACCAAGATATTTTTCAATTAGATTAATTCTCCTACTTAGACTGAGTTATATTTTGCAAAATCCTTTTGAAGTTACTATTACCCATAATTATGAACGAATTCTGGGATAAAGGTAGTGGTGCCAGAGAGAACTATTTAGACCCCTCTCCCCTTTTCTCTGGCCCCAAGATTATGTAAATGTTTGTCATTTTGAACATTTCATCACTACTGCTGTTAACACTTCCTGTACATTTATGGAAAAAGTCTACGAATACTCATGTCAGTTAAACATGCACTAGAAATTTGAATAAAATTTGTTTTCTATTTTTTCCTTCTCTCTTAATGGGAAATGCAAAACGTGCCATTTAATACACTAAGGAAAGAGGAGAAATGCTGAGGAGATACAATATTGTAATAGCTATTTCACAAAGAAATTACATCACTGAGCTCTAAAGTGAAACCATGTGTGCCCTGAGAATTCTTCACTTCTGGACAATCTTATCTGTCTTTTCTGTGAGCTTCTCTCTCTGTCCTCCACTTGAAGGCTGCTGTTCCCCTGGGTGTCTCACACAGCCTTGTCATCTTCTATTGTACACATGCTACTTGGAAAATATTATACATTCATCTATGTCTTCAATGATTAATTTTTAACCGACAACTCTAAAAGCTTTATCTCCAGTCCAATCCTGTCTTCCCAGCCACACATCCCCATGATCAGCATCCTCTCAAGTCTGCTCCTTGAACATTTCATACTCATCCCAGGCAGAATACCCAAGCTCAAGCTCAGAGACTCCCCTCCCACATGCATTTCTCACTATTCCCTACCTTAGGGAATAGACCAACTCTTCACATTCTTTCCAAGCAAGAAATCTTGGAGCCATTCTGGATTGTCTAGCTCCTGGACATAAATTTACCCATTCCCATATCCAATCAGTTACCAAGACCCTTTGGCTAATACCTAAAAATATGTTATAACATTGCATGATACCCCATTAACGTGTATGGTTTTTATGTTTTTACGTATCATTTAAAAATAAAAACAATACAGCCTGGCGAGATGGCGCACGCTTGTATTCCCAGTACTTGGGAGGCTGAGACAGGAGGATCGCAGATTCGTGGCCAGACTCAGCTACTTAGTGAGGCCCTCTGCAAGTTAGTGAGACCCTGTTTCAAAATAAAGAATAAAAAATACGGCTGGGGGTGTAGCATGGAGGTAGAATGTCCCTGGGTTCAATCCCCAGTACTGCAATAAATAAATGAATAAATAAATAACAAATTATGACCATATTATAAAAGTCATATACAATAAAGCAAATGATGATACCTTTAATTTGTTTTTAGGGGTATGAAAGTTTATTTTAAGATAAGGAAAAATAGGAAATAGAGAAACAGAAAAGCTTCCCCATGGAGGAGTGGGATCCCCAAAAGAGAGTATCCCTATTTTTTAAATTTAAAAATTAAACGTGTATCGTTATTAATATATTTGGTCCTCACTATTACCACTTCATCTGTCCTCATTCAGAAATTCTTTCCAGTTGTTTAATTTGGAGATAAATTACATAAATTCTCTAATCCTATATTTTCTCACCTGTAAAATTAAGATTATTATGAAACCAAATGTATACATTTTATTGACTAAAATGATTAAGTAAAATGATAAATGCAAATCAAAAGGCTTGGCACAAAATAAACTGTGGGACCCAATGGTGCTGGTCTAGTCACTATCCATCTGTCCTTCTTTCCTTATTGAAAAAAGTTAAATTTTCTAGAGAGTAGCCAGAATCCCACTGAAAAATAAACATATTTTCATATATTTGTCATTAAAATAGAAGCTTTGTTAGAAAGAAAACTAATATGCTATCCCTCTTAGCCAATAGAGATGAAAAGAATGAAGTATTATCCTTTATTCATTATAACAATAATGTTTATCACACCATGGCGTTTTATTAGCAATACTGAAGCCATTAGATATCTCTATATCAATGTGAAGCTCCATTAATCCTTGTAATTTCCTTATAAAGTATCATTTACTCTATTTTATAGGCATAAACACAGATCTAGTTATTGACTTATAAAATAACACTGTCGTTTGCCAAAATGGATTCATTCCTTAGGTAGCCAAAGAAAATACAGTTATCCATTCTAGAATGGTGATGCAACTTCTGTCTTTTTTTAATTTTTTTGCAGTACTGGGGATTGAACTTAGAGGCATTCTACCTCCAAGCTACACCCCCAGCACTATTTTTATTCTTTATTTCAAAACAGGGTCTCACTAAGTTGCGGAGGGCCTCACGAAGTAGCTGAGGCTGGTCGTGAACCCGGATCCTCCTGTCTCAGCCTCCCAAGTACTGGGATCACAAGCATGTGCCACCACATCCTGTTCCGTCTTTTTAAGTAAGAAATGTGTCCCTGAAAACTGACCTCATGAGGATTTCCTCCCCAACTGTCCATGAATTTCTCTTCCTGTCTCTGCTCTGGAAATTTCTCCTGGGTGCCCAGGCTCTCCCTTTTCCTTAATTCTCAATTTCTATATCTTACAGATGTTATTACCAAATTGTCCTTCTTATTCATCTCCTCTTTCCATTTCCATTATCTCTCTGGTTTGGGCAGAGATATCTCTTCCTTAGAATTCCTCATGAGTTTTGTATCTATTCTTTCTGGTCATTTCTACCCACCAATTCCAAGGCAACCTAACATGTAATTTTCAAGGACAAAAGCCATCAATGACTCAATTAAGTAAAAACAACTTAATCTGATTGTCAAGGCACTTCACAGTATGGCCTCCTTCTCTATTCCCAGACTCTTCTTTGAAAAATTTATGACAAGCACTCCATATCTTAGGTAAGAGTGTCTTTGCTTTGTCATCATGCATACCTATGTACATGTACAGCAGATATAGTCACTTCCATTCTAGCTATCCTTCTACACACTAGAATTCTACCAATCCTTCAAATCTGACAATGCATCCATCAGTTTGTGTAGGGGAGTGTTTTTTGTTTAAATAGACCATATTTTTAGAGAAGGTTTAGACACACACACACACACACACACACACACACACACACACAATCACCCAGAGGATAGAGATTTCTCACATACCTCCTTCCCTGGCACATGCATAGTCAACCCTATTATCAACATAACCCACCATGGAAGAACATTTGTTACAAATGATAAACCTACACTGACATGTCATTATCATTCAGAGTCTAGACTTTGCATTAGGGTTCATGGTTGAGGTTGTACATTATATAGGTTTGGGCAAATTTATAGTGACATGTATATGCATGAGTAGTTGCACTACCTTAAAAATCCTCTGTGCTCTGCCTATTTTATAATCCTCAAACAACTATTTTCAGAATGCTTCCTATTTGTTTTTGCTTTTGTTACTATTTGTCCTTGTTTCCTTCATCATTACTGTATTCATGTCCTTTGAAGTTCAAAATTGTATCTTGCCTTCTGTTTATTTTTTGCTATAATATAGAAACCATCTAAGAAATTGTAAGAATATATGTTAATTCAATTTTGAATGTAAACATACTTTAATGGGGATATTTAATATTTAATAATATCTTTATTTATAATAAGACAACATTAATAACAGAACACATTAACATAGACAGAATAGGAAATAGGAAACAGAGAGATTAGAAATATATTCTTAGGTTAGACAGCCAGCAAACAAAAGCATTTTGGATTTTATCCCCAATTTGACATACTATAAAATCCATCTACTTCTATTTATCTTGCCCCAGGGAGAAAGAATTTATAAAGGGTTTTGGTTGGAATTTGAAAACAGACTAGAGTTCAAATCCTAGCTTCACTAGCTGGGTAAATTGGAATAAGGTATTTAACTGCAGTGAACTTCAATATTCCCCTACTATTCTCACAGTTGCTATGCAGGAGGACTGCATGAATTGTGTATGTAAAGTGTAGGGTTTAGAACCTGTGGGATAGAAGCCAGAGAGCACCAAGATCCCAAACTGGTAGCCTGGGTTTTCTCTTATACTGTTATCTCCATGGTATCCTGATCAAGATTTCAATTCTCCATCAGAGGATATCAACATTGCTAGGATTCCTCACTTATTTCTCCATCCTTATAATAAATGTCCATCAACTCAAGAAGTGGGCAAATAAATTGCTATATATAAAATGTTCTTCTTTCAAATACCAGCAAAAAGTACATTCACTGGAAAACCAGTAGTTCTGACAATTATGGCAGAGTAAAAATCCAGGTAATTATTTTACCCCATTCTGGAAATAAATAAATAATAGATAATAAAATAGTTTAAATAAAATAATATTTCCCAATTATACTTAAAGTATTATCACTAACAACTATAATTTAATTACTAATAAAATCATTTTCACAGACAACTTATTTTTCATATAAAGAACCCATTCTCCCCTTCTAGTTATTTAGAAATGAGGAAGTGGTATTGTAAAAATTAGTCCATAACATTAAACTACAGACTTCCAAATTCAGTCATGCTTCATTTTCTCTACCCACTTAAATCCCTGAGACATATGGTAAATAAAGACAACTCTACTTCTTCCACAACAAGAATTCCCCACTGTCTTTGAGTGGGACAATTCCAGCTCCTTATGATATCTATTCAGGTGGAGATAATCTGATGTCAGACATCTCTAATCTAAAGTCTTAAAGTGATATAAATAATTGCGATACTTAGCTACTAAAAGTGTGCTTGCCTTTATAATATTCTTCCTCAATATTGAATGAACATTTTGTCTGTCTGTCTGTCTGTCTGTCTGTCTCTCTCTCTCTCTCTCTCTCTCTCTGTCTGTCTCTCATGATATAAACTTTTGTCATTAAGCAGAAAAGAGGGAGAAAAAAAACTTCTGGTTAGGTTCCTGACATGGTTTCAGATTTATTGTGGCTCCCATTTTATCTTTATGCAGTTGTAGTTAAGTAATGAAAAACCTGCCCCAATCAACTCACACTTAAGAGGACCCAGCATTTAAGAGTGCCTTCTCTTAAATGCTGGGTCCTCTTCCTGGTATTCTCAGGGTGGTTCATCTCCCTAAGTCTCAGCAGCCAGTACCTGAACTTTGATCTGAAGTGTTAACAGAATTCCTTGTCACCAGGTAAACCCCACTACTTACACAGAGAATATTTAAATTGGAATTGAGATAAAATCTATGCCTTTAGAGTAAGCTTTGCAAAAGAGTTTCCTTAGGTAGGTATATTTTAAATACTTTTATTGGTGCATTATAGTCTCATATTATAATGTAGTTCAGAGTGGTAGTGACATACATGAACACAGCACTTGAGTTTTCTCCCAGCTCCCTCCCCACTCCCCCCTTCCCCATATGCGATATTGAGATTGGCATTGGTATTCTCACGTATGTACATAATGTCAGTAGAAGTGTTTCCTTCATTAATTCTCCCTCTCCCCCTCCCCAAAACCACCTCCCTCATTCCACTACAGTTTCTTCTCCATTATCTAAAGTCTCTCTTGTATCCCAAATACTCCCTAGCTTCCGTATATGAGAGAAAATATGACCCTTCACTTTCTGTGCTATAATATTTGGCTGTTATGAATTGTGCTGCTATAAACATGGATATGCATGTATCACTATAATATTCTGATTTCAGTCCCTTTGGAAAGATATCCAGGAGTGGTATAGCTGGATCATATGGTGGATCCATTCCCAGTTTTCTGAGGAATCTCCATATTGATCTCCATAGTGGCTACACTAATTTGCAGGTCTGGTTTTTGGTCTAATGTTTTGATGTCTCACAAAGATAAATTTATTGTCCATGGAAAATAAAAAGGTAAGACATCAGAAAATGCAAATAACACAAATACAGGCAATATGAAGTGGAAATAGGCTAGCTTTCTTAATACAGTAAATCTTTGCTAAATGATCCCATTATTTAAAGGCATTTTGGTGTTTTCTAGTAATCTAGCAATTTACTCAATACTAACACGAGACAGGTGAGTGGTGTATTATTTTAGCCAACTGTGTGAATGGCTGATGAAAGTAAACTAATTGTGTGAATGCCTAATGAGATAGAAATTCACACACTATGGAAGTATTATGTCTGTACCCATCCAGCCAAAAACAAACCTATTTTGTCTACTACCTTTACCTGCCACTACATTTCTTCCCTGGTGTCAACCTTCTAACCACCAATACTAATGGCCTTATGCTGCCTCACATACTCTTGTTTGTGGAATTTTACAACTTTGACTATTGACCCTCCTATTTAAAACCCTCCCAAATCTTTGGTTTCAATGATTCCACATTATCATAGTCTCTCCCTCATATTTCTGTATTAGCAAAATATTTTCCTCAATCCTTACCTGATGCCTCTTCTTTGGATCAATGTGGGCATTCTGCATGTTGACTCTTTCCCCCACTCAACTTCCCTCCCTCTATTCACTATCTCCTTTGGCCTCATCAACTCCAAGTTTAACAAATCTGTTAATATAAATGGTTCCCAAATCTATTACTGTCTTTACCCTCTGTGATGGTATTGTGCATTTTTAAATACACCCTGCAGAGTTGGTGGCCTCCAAATGTCCCAGTGGAACAGCCACCTCAACAGGTTTACATCCAAACCAATTAATCTTACAGCCTCAACATAATTTGCCTGATATTTTTATTCCTTTTTATTATAACATAATTTTTTCCTCTTTCCTCCATCCATTAAGCATTATCCCTGAATTATCTCTCTACCCAGCTTCATCATTTTCCCAACTCTATATTTCTTCTAATGCAATAGTTTATATATCAGCTTTTCATTTAGTTCTGTTGCCATCATCCACGGTGACGTTCTTATTATATCATTATTCTGCTTACTATTTTTCCAATTTCTACCTGCCTTGGTAAATTGTATTCTATTTATATACAAGAGACATTCCTATTGCTTACAAAAAGAAATATAACCATTCAGAATCCTCTAAAGTGTAAACCAATTCTTTTTTTTTTTTTTTTTTGCGGTACCGGGGATTGAACGCAGGGGCATTCTACCTCCGTGCTACGCCCCCGGCCCTATTTTTTATACTTTATTTTGAAACTGGGTCTCATGAAGTTGCGGAGGCCTCACTAAGTAGAGAGAGAGAGAGAGACAGAGAGAGGGAGAGAGAGAGAGAGAGCTGAGGCTGGCCGTGAACCCAGATCCTCCGGTCTCCGCCTCCCAAAGTACTGGGATTACAAGCGTGCGCCACCACGCCCGGCTCCAATTCTATATCTTAAAGTTTATTTTTTTTATGTACATGATTCCCAGCTAAATTTTAGAAATACTCTGTTGTTGAAACCTCTTGTCTTTTGCCATTCCCCAACAAATGCCACCTGGGATTTTCTTTTCCTAACACCCAAACTCAGTACATCCCAATGTTACTTCAACAGTCAACTTACATCCAAGTTCCTTCATGGTAGCCCTCTTACCCCATTCCCAGGTCAGTTGCAGTTGAAATCCTCCCTGCCCCAAACTCCTATCTTAATTTCTCTATACAATTTCCAGCATCTGCGGGCAATACTAGTGAAATAACAGTGAACACCTTACCATAACAAGGGATCAATAATAATTGGATAAGGAGCCTGAGCCTTAATAAGCAATGTCTAAATATACTGCTTTAGCTCTTATTTCTAACCAGATGAAATGTCTATCTTTATATTTAAATTGCCTAGCAAATAATATGTCTGTGTTGCTGAGTTCCTAATGATCAAATTCCAAATAAGTTGCATCTGTGTTAATGAGGGTTTATTATGTCATTATAAGATTTGAGTTAAAATATATGATCATTTGTTCTTTTGGATAGCTTAGAAATTAATTAGATAGGAGTCTTTTTTTTTCCCTCTCCCTGAGTGGTAGAATTACGATGCATATTTTTAAACTGTTCTAATCTCCTTGCTTTAGACAACAGGAAGAAAGATGTCATTCAAGGGTGCTTTGATTATGTCATTCAAAATAACTTCCAATGAAGGCCACAACTTGCAGTCTGCTGAATCCAAACATCTGTTTACCCCTAATTGTCACCCACAAATTTACTTCTATAGTCTGCAGTTTTAATCAAAGGATACAGAATGGAGCAGAACTCTCTGAGCATTAAGTTTGTCTATGCCGCAGTATTCTGTCTTTATGATGACATGTAGATTTTCCATAAAAAGAAAAATCCTTAATTTATAAAGGATGAGTAGAAATAGTGTATAAAATAGCTCCTCGTGTTTAAATTTAGAGTTCTTCAAAAAGTCCAGATTGATTCTTTTCCATTGTTAGGAGGGCTAGTACTCTATAGCCTCTAAGCATTCTTATTTAATTGAACATTGAGTGATTTTTTTAAAAAATATTGTTTTCTATTTATGATTCATGGTAGTTTACTCCTTTAAGAAAAGCAAAAGATACTGTGAGTGGTCATGTAATCTTCAATGAAAGTGTGTTCTAGTATCATTCATGCTACTGTAAAATTTACTAAGGGTGGTACATGCCTATAACTCCAGGTACTTAGGAGGCTGAGGCAGGAGGACCACAGGGTTGAAGCCAACCTTGGAAATTTGGCAAGACTCTGTCTCAAAATAAAAAAGTTAAAAGGGCCAGGGAGTTGAAAGCGCTCCTGGGTTTGGTCCCCAGTAAAACACACACAAAAGAGTAAATTGAGATTTTTTTTAACATCCTAAGGAAAGACTAAAAGAAACTTAACATTAGGTTAACTTACTGATAATATAGTGCTCTGATAGACATTGAAGACACTTATTTCGAAACTCAGCTGAATGACAGTCAATTGAAAAGAGGTCATTATATTAGTTGATACACTTTCATGTAACCACTGTGAAATTTGAAAGTAAGGAAAGTGAATTCTTCTGTTTCTAAATACAAAGCTAGATTCAGGTTTATTCAAGTTAGATGTTTTTTACTTCAGACAGATTCTTCTCTCATTATTACCATAATCCTTCTATCACATTGCTTATTTTCAAATCATCCAGGGTATTTTTCTAGTTACTGAGAATACAGGTCAATTTTTCTGTGTCTCTTGTTACTCTGCAGATTTCCAAAATCCTTCTCCTTTTTTCATTCTGAAGCCACTAATAGCATAAGTATTTTGGCATCATTGTTCGAGTTTGAACATGCGATGGACGTTACAGGATCAATATCCAAAGCCTTTATGGTGTCCTTAAGTCTTTAAAATGCCTATGTTTTATGGTAGTTTTGAAATTTCTAGATAAAATAATTTCCTCACCTAATATTGAGTAGACATCATTAGAGCAATAAAATATAACTAAATTTATTAGATAACGAATACTTTATAGACATTATCTCATTTGATATTCAATACAACCAAAGAGGTAAACAATAGTATTTAAATTTGACAAGAGGAAAAACTGAAATCATACAATTAAAACGCTTTTTAAGTTCTTATGGGCAAGAAATGATGGATATTGATTTTAAACCCATGACCAACTTCTGTGACTATACCTCCCACCATATCCAATGCCTGGATAAGAGGCTACAGGACTTCAGAGTAACATTGAGACAAGAACAACTCACATTTAATAGGGCAGCAATAGCCATACTTCCAGCCATCTTTATCAGGCATCCATCTGAAGAAATAAGTCTTTTACATAATTGTTTTTTCAAGGTAAAGTCTGAGGCTAAAAGGGAAGTAGACTATGGTGCTTCAGGTACAGCTCAATGGCTAGCCTTTGGTCTCTGTGCCTTTCAATTCAGAAGCCACTGAGACTTTGCCTCCATTCCCAGGAAATCAAAGTAATAGCCCACCTGCCCTTTGGTCCATATAGTAGCATGTAACTTCTAAATAATGGGAGTACGGGTCAGTCTATTTCAAATGGGATTTCTGAATTCTTTCTGCTTTAACCTAAAAAGACATTGTCCTAGTGTATTGACCAAGATCAGTTCAGATGTTCTAAAGGCAAAATTCACGTGGAAAGCAAAAGCCAAATTCACTCCAAATAGTGGCATTATAACAATTCCAACAAATATGTGTTGACTAGTTTCTACATAGCAGGTATTGTTCTGAGCAGTGTAGGAAATGCATATGCAAATTATATGCAAACCCTGCCCTCAAAAACCATGAAAAATTAATGAGAAAATGACAATTTGTACTTAAATCAGAGTAAGAAAGAATTTAAAACATGCTCATAAATATAGTACACAAGGTACTCTGGATTTCCAAAAGAGGGAAACAACCGGTAATCTATGTAAGGTAAGTATGAATATTAAGGAAATTCAAAGACAACATTTTCTGAAGAGTTTCTGGAGTTATTTATTTATGGCACAAATATTAAGGCTATATCAACATTTAATCTTCATCTATTTTAAAGTCCTTGTTTTCCCAATCAAAATGCATGATCACGATGAAGGATAGCCAAGAATCTGGTCAAATAAAAATCTCAATTAAGCACAATTCGCAATAGCCAAATAATGGAACCAACCTAGGTGTCCATCAACAGACGAATGGATAAAGAAAATGCAGTATGTACACAATGGAATTATGTCATTTGCAGGAAAATGGATGAAGCTAAAGAACATTATGTTAAGTGAGATCAGCCAGTTTCAGAAAGTCAAGGGTGATATGCTTGCTCTCATAGGTGGAAGCTACAACAAAAATAGGAAATGAAAGGGACTTCATGAAAATGAAGAGACCAGTAGAACAGTGGAAGGGAATCAAGAGAGGGAGGCGGGAGAGCAAAAGAAGGCTAGATGAAGGAAACAGTTCAAATAATGCTATATCCATATATGAAGGCATCACTAACAATCTCACTAACATATATGGGGAGCAGGGGGCAGTGGGGTGGGATCTGGAGGGAAACACATCAAAGTAATGCCTGTAATCCCAGTACTTGGGAGGCTGAGACAGGAGGGTCACAGGTTCAAAGCCAGCCTCAGCAACTTAATCTGTCAGCAACTTAACGAGACTCTGTTTCCAAATAAAAAATAAAATAGGACTGGAGGTGTAGCTCGGAGGCAGAATACCCTGGGTTCAAGCCCCAGCACCACAAAAAAAGTGTTAAGTTCTGCTTATATTTATAAATTTTAGAGTACATTTCCTTCCAAATCTTTTTTAAAGTAACCAATACCAACTTACTTAACAGTAGATTTTTGAAGTTAAAGATTATTCATTTCCACAAATTTAGAACCCTACTTAGATAAGCAGGAATGCAATTTAGTTTATAGGGAATTTTTTCCTAAAAAAGAGTAGTGCTTAAAGATGTTATTTCATACTTGAACTGCATTGTGGTTTTTACCCACTGGCAGCTGCGTATTATCTGAGGAGCAGAATGGGGGATGCGCCAAGGAAGAAAGTGATTCTACCAGGAGCATATGTTTCCAGGTCTGTAACAAATATCGCGGGTGTGTGGGCAGAGCACCATTTGCTATGCAGTATTGAAGAATTGCGGACCAAGTTGCTTTAATTATTTGGCAATTCACACAAACAGTAGGGCACATTTTAAGCAGAACTGCCAGTACAATGAGAAATTTTCAGTCACCTACAAATGAATCGAATGAATAACCACTCCAATTCACTTCAGTCCTCACAAAGAACTCGTACGTGTGTGTTTTGTATAGGCGTAACTAAAAATGTATTTTTGTCCCTTTCATCTCTCCTTTCATCATTCCCTGGACTTATTAACCTTTTCCGCTTCAACAGAAAATATACCCACAATAAGATGTTGCTCAACAGATGACTAAAGGCCATTAGTTGGTGGAAGTTGTTCCTACTTTTTTTATGTAGGCCAAGGGCAAAGAGAAAATTAAAACGAAGCACTCAGAAACTGATCTTATGTATGTGTCAAAAATAGCAGTTCTTGAAATAATGATTTTATTGTGCTTTGCAATTACTAACTCAAGAGCCATTATTCCAAAATCCATATGGCATCATACCATAGCAGTAGCAATGAAAAGAGAAATATCTACCTATAGGATATGTTCATGAGAACTGAGTCATACTAAAACTACTTAAATCAAAATAAATGTCTTAATTTAAATCTCTCCCAATTTCTCTAACCTTTCCTTTCATTAACCCTTAACCAAATCATGGAGTTTTAGACAAGCTAACATAATTACTTAGTTTTTGTACTTTCTTTTCTTAATTTGTTCTGCACAATCGCTCCCTGCAAGCGCTTGGAATAGTCTCTCCCCACCACACCTTCCCTTCTTTCCCTTCTGCATCCTTGAATGGACCGCTAGTGCCCCAGCATAATCCCAAGGTCTCTGAGCCCGTCAGTCTTCTCCCTGCTCTGAACCTGCGAGCATGTGAACCTTAGAATGTGGCAATCCCAATGCAGGGACAAGCAGTGGCACCTCCAGAATATCTTTCTAGGTGGAACTGAGGAGGTGGCAAACGGGCAATATGGGAAGGGGTTTAGGAGGATTTGAAGTATAGCTGCTTACTAAACCAGCACAGTTTTTGCTAGACTTTTAACTGCTAATCAATAAAACCAGCAACATGTCCTACAGATACGTATTTAGACTTCATGTAGGACTACAAAAACAATTGGATGGTCATAAACGCTCATAAGCCACCACTCGGTGCTTCCATATAGAACAACAACGCTGTCTTCCTCTTGTGTTGCATTTGAAGAAAGCCAGCAACCGCACAGTGCAAATACTAAGAACCACATGAGGGTTTATAGACTGAATGAAGGCATGACCTCCAGACTTGGTCAGATGCTCTAGTTACAGTTCCTGCAGCGTGTCTTTTCTTTCATACACATAAAATACTAAGTGTTTTCATATGTACCTGGAAATTATCTTTTTTTTTTTTTTTTTTTGCGGTACCGGGGATTGAACGCAGGGGCATTCTACCTCCGCGCCACGCCCCGGCCCTATTTTTTCTATGCTTTATTTTTGAAACCGGGTCTCACGAAGTTGCGGAGGGCCTTGCTAGTGGAAATTATCTTTAAAGGTCTAGTTCTCCAATCATACTAGATGTGCCATCGTCAGGGATCATATATCTAGCTCTACTCTCCACTTTACCCCCACTGGTCTATCTAACACAGTGTTTGCAACTGGAGTGAACTCACTACTGAATGAGTGAATGAATACCAGGTCTCTAATAAATACAAGCACTGTGCTGATCTCAGTCTACTAGTATCTGTCCCTTGAATATTTGGTTTGGGAACCTCAGTATCATGAAAATGTAGCTAAACTGGAAGACATTCAGAAAAGAATAAGGAGGAAGCATATTGCAAGAGGAAAGATTTTAAAAATTCAATACCTAAAACATGGATAAGTTAAAATTGTGAGGAAAATGAACATATTCTGAACATTCTAGAAGTTAAGATTTAGTCTGGCCACCATAGTAAGAGGGCAAAGAGGAGCCAGGGAGCTCAGACTGGCTGAGTCTGAGCTCCCTGGCTGAGTCCTACAAGCCTCAAGAAGTGAGTCTCACAGAAGCACAGAATGAACACTTGTCAGTATATGACCAATGAATATGAAATGATTTTTCCCTGATGGTTTGTTTTGCAGCAATAGTAAGAATGGGCTTCCATCCACCAGGACTAGTGTGTATCTCTCTGGTGAAGACATAGACCAGAGAAGCACTAGATAACCTCAGGGACCCCCAATGGCTGAAAAATATAAAGATTTTTTTTAAAATAAAGACATTTTAGATTAAAAATCACTTCGCATTGCAGACTACAGGGTTTTCCAAGAAATCCCCAAAAAATAACAAGTTGAGATATTTTAAGTATTAGTACAATGTATTAAGTATTAGTACAGTAGACTTGACAGCCTACTGTAGACTCTAACAATGTTAGAAGAGACTGATGCCATTAGCAAATTAACATCTCATTGAATTTTGTTGGTGCTTTTATTGTTGGTACTTTTATTGGTGCATTGTAATTATACATCATAGTATAATTCAAAATGATACAACCATACATAAATATATATTACTTAGTGTATTTCCTTCTGCATACCCCCCACACCAGCTTCCTCTGCTCCTATACATGCTAGTGATTGGTAGTGGTACCTTCATATATGGAAATAATATTATTTGAACTGTTTCTTTTCTCAGTTCTTTTTTCCTTCCTCACCTCCCACCTCCAATGCCCTTCCATTATTTCACTGGTCTCTTTCTCTCTCTTCATTTATCTGAAATCCCTTTCATTTCTGATTTTCTCTCTACTTTCTGGAAAGAAAACTTAAGACCCTTGACTCTCTGAGATTGTCTAATCCCTTAGTTCCACCTATTTTTCCTTCTTTATGACTGAGTAGAGCGCCATTGTGCGTATATATCACATTCTATATATCCATTCATCTGTTGATGAACACCTAGGTTGGTTCCATAATTTGGCTATTGTGAGTTGTGTGAATGGGTATGAATGGATCACTATAGTAGTCTAACTTTAATTCTATGGGAAAGATAGCAAGGAGTGGTATAGCTGGGTCATATGGTGGTCCAATTTCTAGTCTTTGAGGAGTTTCCATATTGGTCTCCATAGTGGTTTTACTAATTTTACAATCCCACCAACAGTATATAAGAGTTCCTATTTTCCCACATCCTCAACAGTATTTATTTTTGGATTTTGTTGTCATTTTTGGTGCTGGGGATTAAACTCAGGGGTGCTCTAACTCTGAGCTATATCCCCAGCCCTTTTAATATTTTATTTTGAAATAGGATCTCACTAAGTTCCTGCAGCTGGTCTCTAACCTGTGATCCTCCTGTCTCAGCCTCACAAGTATTGAATTACAGGCATGTGTTACCACATCCAGCTTTATAGTTTGTATTCTTGATGAATGCCATTCTAACTGAAGTTATATGGAATTTCAGTGTAGTTTTGATTCGCATTTCTGAGGTTGCTAGTGATATTGAACATTTTTTTCATACATTTATTGGCCATTTGTATTTCTTCTCTTGAAAAGTGTCTATTCAGTTCAATAGCTCGTTTTCTGATTGGGTTGTTTTTTGTTTCTGTTTTTGATGTTAAGATATTTGAGTTTTTATATATTCTGGATATTAGTCCTCTATCAGAGGAGTAACTAGCAATAATTTCCTCCCATTCTGCAGGCTTTCTTTACAGATTCTTGATTTTCTTTGCTGCATAGAGCATTCATTGAATCAAATCATGCCTCAGATGAATTTGAAATGTTCTACAAGTTATCTAGTCAAACATTTCAGGATACTGTGAATTATAACTTGATAAATTCTAGGAATAAACACAACTAACACTAATATGGTAAATTATCTTCATGACTCCATTTTGTTATGGTTCAACTTGATTTTCAAGCTACTATGACATTGTAGAAGTTCATCAGACAACAGATATGTTCCCAATTGCTATAAAATAACTAGTCATAAAGTATTTTCAGAGTAATCATTTTTATTATCTCCCTAGTTCTATGAGACATCAAAAATGTTTTAGTAGTTCTCTGCTTATAGATAACAAATCTGAAACAATGTGGCATGTGACTTGGCTAACATCACTGGGGGAGTTAATAGCCTCTAAGACTTGGAGCCATGTTTTCTGATAACTAACTCAGAGTTCTATGCAATTTAATATCCAGTTATCAGATTTATTTTGATTTTTTTATTCTTTAATTTGAAACAGGGTCTAAGTTGCAGGGGTCCTCACTAAGAAGCTGAGGCTGGCAGCGAACCTGTGATCCTCCTGTCTCAGCTTCCCAAGTACTGGGATTACAAGCGTGTGCCACCACGCCCGGCTTTGATTTTTTATTTTTACACAAAAAAATCAATGTTTTAATACCACTGCCATAGCACAATTTCCTTATATGCATGAGTGGCTTAATAGAAAATAATCAATACTGATTATCAAAATAGAGTCGAAATGAAAAATTATATATTTATATCTAGCTCTACTACATATATCTACTGAAAACGCATTAGCATTATAGATGATAGATCCATATTTTGGACTTTGATGATATCCATTTCTCAAGTCTGACCTTTATGGATTTTAACATGAAAGAAACATTATTTTGAGTAACAGGAATACAATTTAATAAGCATGATGTTGACTTTTTGCTTTAACATTTTCTAATTTAATTGCTCTTTCCTTTAAAAACAATTGTGTGTGTGCATGTGTGTGAAATGATAGTTCTACATTTAAGACAAAATAGTGTTCCACTGGTATCTTGTTGTCAGTAGTATTTAGTGTTTACAAATTCCTTGGTGTTAGAGGAAAAACTTACTTAAAAATAGTAGTCCGGCATATTGGAAAGAATATTAGATTGGATGCAAAATGCTGCATTTCTTACATTTAGTATTAATCAGGATTTATCGTGTGTGTGTGTGTGTGTGTGTGTGTGTGTGTGTGTGTGTGTATTACTGATGAATGAATCCAAGGGCATTCTACCTCTGAGTTAGCCCTTTTTATTTTTAATTTGAAATGAGTCTCACTAAGACACCAACCACTGGCCTCAAACCTGTGATCCTCCTGTCTCTGCCTCCCAAGTACTGGGATTGCAGGTGTGCTCCACGTTGACTGACTAGACTTTATTTTCTTGAGAAAAATCCCCTCACTGTTGATTCCCTTTTCTTGTAAAAAGTGAACCCATAAAAGTTGCAACAATCTTCGCAAATCTTAGAGTTTTATTTTGTAGGGGTTGATTGTGTGTCAAAACAGATAATCGAAGCAACTTTCAATATATTTAATATGAAAATAAACTTGGATGTAGAGAAGTCTGAGGGAAAAATAGGTAAGATGGGATTGTCTGGATTTGAAGAGAAAGAAGTTGAAAAAGTCAAATTTAACTCCCAGGACTTATGCCAGTGAAAGTAGAAAATGATAATGTAAAGGTTTTAAGGTAGATGAAAGAGAAATTACAAGTTCAGCTTTGGAGATAGAATTTATTATGTTTCTCATTCACATGGCATAAGACACAGTGAACTGGTATATTCTAGAACTCCAAGTTGATGACAGGACAAAGGCAGCAGCTTTAAGAGTCTGAATAGATTTGAGAATTGAAACTATGGGTGAATATGAGTCCGCCAGTTAAAAATTAGAGATAAAAAGGAAAAAAAGCCAAGGTGATGGTCATAGACCAAGTCCACTCCTAGAAGAGGAGACACCAGCAAATGAGGCTGGAAAGGAAATCTTTGAGAGAAGAAGTCAGTGACTTGGCATGGAGTGTGCAAAGGGATATTTCTCCAAAATTAATGGAGTAATCAATACAAGATAGTCATACAAATTTAGATCTTACATCTCTTTATTATTTTTTTTTTTTTGCGGTACCGGGGATTGAACCCAGGGGCGTTCTACCTCCGCGCTACACCCCCGGCCCTATTTTTTTTATACTTTATTTTGAGACCGGGTCTCACGAAGTTGCGGAGGGCCTCACTAGGTAGAGAGAGAGAGAGAGAGACAGGGAGAGAGAGAGCTGAGGCTGGTCGTGAACCCGGATCCTCCGGTCTCCGCTTCCCAAAGTACTGGGATTACAAGCGTGCACCACCACGCCCGGCTCCCTTACGTCTCTTTACAAGTCTTAATACTTAATATTTTCCCTCTGCCATTTATCTGTGCCATGATGATAGTGAGGTTTTCCTAAAATGAAAATTGAGTACTTCATAAGATTCACTTATAGACATTAATATATATTCACCTAATTCGCACATTAGGCTAGGTTTCAATAACCTAACCCAAGGGAAGGCAAGTCTCTATGTAATTCTATGGATCAAAATGAAATGCTAGGTTTGAATAGTTGAATGGTAGTGCTGGTGCAATATTTTTCACATCTATCTGAATTTTATTTCAGTTAAGTAAAATTTTTCACATTCTGCACTGTGCCAGACAGCATAACAAGAGCAAGTTATAAATGGACAGAAGTAAAAGTTATGAATGGACAAGACTAAAATGCAAGGTGGAATATAATCAATTTGGATAACAATTAACAGAACACAAACAAAGTGTGTTGGAAATTAGGGAGAGAGGAAGATCACTCCAGCTTAGTGGATTGGAAGAAGGTGTGAAGGAGTGACATTCAGCTGATCCAGTAAAGAAGCAGGATTTTGATAGATAAAGATGATGACAGGGATAGAGAGTTTCACATGAAAAAACAAATGGACTGGAAAAGGCCCAGAAGGAGTAGAATCAGCTGTATCTTCAGCACCTGACTCAGTCCTGGCAGAGAATGGGTGCTCCAAATATATTTGTTGTATCGATGAATTATTTAAAAGCCAAATTACCATGCGTGCCTCAGAAAATCACATGATCCGATTAGATGTAGATTGCATCAAGGCAAATAGAATTAGTTTTAATTACTAATAATGTTATTGTTTTCTGCTCGCCCCTAAGAGTTATCTGGAATGGCCATCTTCACTGAAAAACTTAAGCTCAAACTGCAGAAGCCTGGCTGAAAAAAAATTAATGGAATTGTTATAAATTATGAATGAGACTATTTGACCAGATACTATAATTTCCCACATGTGATACAATAGAACATAAATAGCTATTGCAACAGCAAATTTTTGAAAATGTATATATTGATTATCTTAAAAGATATTTTTTCAAGGGTTGAATGTTGTGTTCATTTAAAATGTGTATGATAACTACATTCATCTTGAGGTGCATTGCTTAGTTCTTCACTCAACAAGAGCTTTGGAACTAGTGACCAGCTTAATAATCCTATGCATAAAGGTGAAGTGAGTTCTGAATATGAGCGTAAACCATCAAATGTGATCCTAACAGCTGTTCAGTCCTCCTAAACTCAGCCAATAATTTGCTACCAAGCCTTGTGACAAATTGCTGAAAATTATGTTGAAAACAAACAAACAAACAAAAAACAACAACAACAACAAAAAATTGGGCAACCCTGCCTGGAGGGAGGGAGACGGGTCCATGAGGCTAGTTCCGACAGATAGAATTTAGCTAGGCAACATGGAGGGGCCAAGAGGAATAAAATATACCAATACATAAATAATAATGTAGTATTTGAGAGGCTACAAAGAAATCAACCCTTGTAGGGCATAGAGTGAATTCTAGAAAGAAGTTGGAAATAGAGGAAAGTAGGCACAATGGAGTTGCACTATAAAGGAATTTCCAAGTAGTTAAAAGGATTTGGAATTCATATGGAATACAATAGAAAAAAATTTAAAACCGTGGCTAGCTGAGTGGCATAATGAAATATGACTTTTTTTGTTTTGGAAAACTGCTCTGAAAGCAATGTGAATGTGAAATTGGAAGAGAAAGTGAATTTTGTTAGAAGAAGGTGGTGGTAAGAAGGAGGTGGTGGGGATGGTGAGGACCTAACTAGTGGAGGACAGTGGGAATTAGGCAGAAAGAGGAAAGAAGGTTTACATTGTAACAATACCTGGGGCAGAGCTGGAAGGAAAGGTGGAATGGGAAGAGATTCCAAGATTCAGAAAATAAAGGTTTAAAGGGGATGCCAGGTAGAGGAATGAATAATTGGGAAGATCTGATTGTATGCAAAGAACGGATTCATTTTTTGACATGATCACTTTGAGGAAACTGAAAGAACACACAGGTGAGGACGATTTATTTCTGTTATAGTTTAAAAGTAAAAGATCCCTTGGACCTCACGCTCTGGAGGCAGCCATGCTCAAACGTGGGCCCCTGAGAGTGTGGCCTCTGAAGACAGGTCTTGGTTGGAGGTGCGTCCCTGGGGATGTGGCCTGGAGGACGACACATGTCCCTCACTCCCTTTCCTCGCTCTTTGCTTCCAACCATCATGCCCTGAGGACCTGCAGTCCCGGCTCCTTCTTGGAAGCTGGTCTTATGTGGACTGAAAATCTCTAGAACCATGAACAAATAAATCTCCCTTCATCTAAAGTTTTTTTTTTATGTCAGGTGTTTGGGTTATAACAGTGAAGAGTGCTGACTGAAACAGTCTCAGTTTAAAAAGTGAGTCTGAGGGTAGAAGTGCCAGTTTAGAAATCGTGTGAGTAAATGAGAAAAAAAATGGTGAGGAGAGGTTATAGATGGAGAGCAGAAAGTTCAGTGTTAGAGAAGAACAAGCAAAACTAGGAAACAGGTTAAAAATGATGCTCAGAATTTGAGAAATAAGCCAGGCATGGTGACACATGCCTGTAATTCCAGTACTTGGGATTACAAGGAGGATCACAGGTTCGAAGTCAGTTTCAGCAAGTACTAAGACTCTCAGCAACCAAGTGAGACCCTGTTTCAAAATAAAAAAAGGGCTGGGGGTGTAACTCGGAGAACTCCCTTGAGTTTAATCCCCAGTACCACACACACACAAAAAGGAATTTGATATATATATATATATATATATAATTTTTATATTTCATATATATAATTTTATATATTTACATATAGATATGTATATTTATTTTATGTGCATTTATGTATACTTTTATATAATATATAATTTTATATATTACATATTATATATTATATATATAATTTTTGGATTGTTCACGCAAAGATACATTATCATTACAAAAGCAGTGGTACTATCATAACATGAAGGACAGATTACAAATAATGAGCAAGAGTTTATGTGAAGATATGTGATATTATGAAATATGTGTTCATGGAGTTGTTACCAAAAGAAAAACAAAGATCAGAAAGTCCTAGAGAGCCTTTTAGAATAAGTGAGATTTTTCATTTTATTTCTTTAGATAACGTTGTAGTGTTTCTCATTCACCTCTGTGATGGAGGTGAGGGAAAGTAAATATTTGTTTTCTACTTTTCAAGACTAGAAGAAAACTGATTTTCTTTAGGCTGATAGCATAGAGGCTATTAATTTTAAAAAATGAATACGAACAGTGAAAACATGGGAAATGCAGTTGCTGATGAGGGGGAAACACTGGACATAAATCAAAGTTGAGAACTTTTTTTTGAATCATACATGTGATACATCTTCCACATATACTTAAGCAGGCAAGGAAGCAGGAAAAACAAATTTAGGAACATAGAGCCAAAGAATGATGCTTTATTAGCGCTTTTTTGTTTTCTTCCATAATGAAAAAGTTAATTGCCACACTCTATATCCAATGCTTTTCATATGTTTTTGAGTTAAACCACTGAATCTGGAAGAGAAGTTTACTTCCTTATTCTGGCCCTGTGCTTCTGTAAAATAATGTCCCAAAAGAAGTTTATAAACCTAGCAGTGTGTTTTGCATAAAAAATGTAGGCATGAGCCCTCAAGCTAGAAACTGTTAAGGAAATCATCCTCAATTACAAAATATCATATAATTCTGGCCCATGCATTTAAATGGGAATGTTTTCTTAAATTGCCATGCCCCTATACCATTTAAATATAAAGAAACCTCCGTGTACTCTCTGCTGTAACTTGCAAACATACATTTCTCCAATGTTCAGTCTACATCCAACAAAAGCTCTATTATTTCAGGATTTGTCTACAGGGGGGAAAGTCTTTATTATTTTTTGAGGAAATAATTAAATCCTCCTTTCAATGCATAGTTTTGAAGGGTATGAGCAACACCTACACTAACATAATTACACAATGCAATAAATTATAACTTACTTCTGCATAAGGTTTTCTCCAAAATCAGCTTTTAAAGAAAAATGCTAAGCAAGTATCACATCTTACATAATAAATCCAAGCAAATATTCCTAAATCTGTTACTTCATAATAGCATATATATGGATAATGCAAGAAACTTAAACCCTAAATTACATTTTAAATCACATGATCTAATTATTTTAATGTAATACCAAGTGCTTTAATTCCTTTAGATGTGGCAAAATACCAACTGTATACATTATCAGAAAACCCAACCTCATTCCTCAGTCATTTTTTAGAAAACTATTTTATTTTCTATACACCTTTCTTAATAATCCCCCATCCCCCATTGTTTCCTACTTTTCCATAATCACCCATATTGGATCCTCCACTTGAAATGCCTCTTCTCTCTTCTCCATCTCCACCATCCAAATCCCTCTTCTCATCCAATTCAGATATTACCTTCCTCCATTAACTTTTTGTAACTTATCAGTTTGAACTAATAATTCTGTCCTATTAATCCTAATGTTCATTTCCAGAAAATCATGTTTAGTATATATAAGATTATCTGATCCACCCTTGACATTCTCACTAGATTGTAAGATCCTTAACAACAAGGTTCACATCTAACACTTCTTCACTCTATTTTGACACCTAGTACATGGTTATATATTGGTACAACTCATTATTTCTATGTTGAGCAAATTTTGATAAGTGTAATATCCTTTCATGACTACCAGTCACACAGGGAAAAAGTCATGAAGGTAGAATTTAGAAAAAAAGTCAATTCCAATTGTTGTATAAATATCTATAATTCAATATGTTCACCTTCAATAGTAAAATTTGTGTAGTGTTTTACTATAAATAGTTAAATATTAAGACTATATATAAATTATTCAATATTGTGTCTACATGTAAAAATTGATTTGACTCTTGGAATGAGCTTCATCATTCATAAAACACCACACGAACTGTGAATTACTAGGCTTGTGCCTCCAACTAAATGAGAGCATACTAACAAGCCACATGTCCACTGTACACAAATAAAGGCTTTCTTAATTATTACAGTACATGTACAGAAAGTGATAGAAGCTGTTTTATTGCATTCATTTATAGAAGTATGTTTTTAAATACTATTATTTTAACATCATGATAATAAGCTTTAAAAGCTAGAAATGATAGTCAAAGCTTCCTTAGGCCTCAGTGAGCATGAATAGTCAGAAGAATGTTTTCAAAGGTCACCTCTCTACATGAAGTATATTGCTAATAGTCATAGTTCCGTGGCTAATATTCATTCACAGGCTATATGTAAACATATTATCAACCCAGTTTGGAATAAAGTAACTTAATTCCATCAAGTAATTAAAAACTGGTCAGAATTAAGTCAAAATAAGTGATTAAAGGAGATTCATTTTGTCTAAAAGTTCTGGCTTGTGGGTTAAGTGCTTAGAACAGAAATTAAATAATTTGGAAATAAAAATAGTGATATGAAAAAAATAAGAAAAAAAGTTGTGCAAAAAATAGCAAGTTTTTTTCCGTTGGAGAACCTTGCAACTTTGTCTAGGGTGTCTATTCCCTATGTTCTGCTAAAGGTTTCTGGTTGCTGAAAATTTGATTTCATTATATCTTTTTTAAAAATAGGCCTTTGCTTTAGAATAGCCTTAAATCCACAGGAAAGAATCTGCATATACACCATACCCAGTTTCCCTTATTTTTACATCTTACATCAGTCATAAATAATGCACCAATATCAATACTTTATTATGAACTGAAGTTCATGCTTTATTCGAATGTTCTTATTTTTTTTAACCTAATGTCCTTTTTCTGTTTCAGGATCCCAGCCACGATAGCATGTTTCCATCTAGTTTTCATGTCTCCTTAGCTTCTCTTGGCTGTGAGAGCTTCTGAAACTATTCTTGGTTTTGATGACCTTGACAGTTTGGGGGACTGTTTTATAGCAGTTTTGACAGTATGTTGGTAGTGTTGGTCAGATTTCTCAACCCATTCTTTGAAAAACATCACCATTGACAGCACGAATTAAGGAACAAGGACGTACGGTCCACTTCCTTGAGGGTAGAATACCTGCATAAATACCCAGAATTCTCCTCCTGCACTTATTTATTGATTCAATGATCACTTATTTATTGATTCAATTATCTGTGAGTATGGACTCACAGATAATTATTTTAAACTTTGGGTTATTATTCAATACTGATTTATTTATTTAGCTGCTCAGTTTGCTCCATCTCTGACCACTGGGAGGTTTTTAAATTATGTTTTCAAGTTCCACTTAAGCCAGGCGTGGTGGTACACGCTTATAATCTCAGTACTTGGGAGGCTGAGATAGGAGGATTGCAGGTTTGAGGACAGCCTCAACAAATAGGGAGACTTTCATCAACCCAGCAAGACCCTGTTTCAAAATAAAAATAAAATAGGGCTGGGGATGTATGTAGCTCAGAGGTAGAATGCCCTTGAGTTCAATCTCCAGTTCCACACACACACAAAATGTTCCACTCAAGCATTCCTAGTTCTCATTCTCAGTGGTTTTCAAGTACCACAATCCTTTGCTTATATCAGCATCACGAAAGGAGGTTACAGGTGATAAGGAAATGTTTGTCCTCAAATAAAGTTTTCTATAGCTACAATCAACTGGACACATTCTAAAACAGACCCATCAAGCAACAGTCACAAACTTGACCTTATACAGTCTACAAGAAAGTCACAGCAAAATCATTCTAGTACCTTTATTTCATTACTCATGATTTCAAGTATGAACATATAAACTCCCTTAATTACTTCTCATTGTTTGTTAATTTCATTTAATATTTTCCCACATTTTTAATATTTAAGGTAAAACATGCTTTTCTTTTTTGACAAAAGAGCATACCACACTACTTAAATGATAAGTGAAAACCTTTCAGGTATTATGAAAAGCTTTCCACCAGACAGTTATGCTTTAAATTTTAATACTAAAATGCTAATTTTCATTGGCTTTTAGTCAATACATATACATAAATTTGTGTTTAATTAAGCTGCTCATTATGAATTATGCAAATTAGCTCTTTGGGATAAAAACAATTTTAAAATATCTCCAGGGAGAAGTTAATAATTTATAATTAATTTATAAGTACTTGGGGGTCTATATTTTTCAAGTCCTGCAGATCTGATAGTGATTATCAAAACCACTAAATTAAATAATAATGGATAAAAGAAATAAATATTCTACAAAGAATATATTCCTAAGTCGAATATCTTCCATCTACATATATAGCATATTTTTACAATTTTATGTTGTTTACATTGTGAACTTTAATAAAGTTTTATAATGATGAAATAGTCAATATTTTCTTTGTGAGTTATGTAAGAACCAATACTAGTGCATTTTATTAGATGTAAGTTAACACAGTATGTGCTCTCCTCTGCCTCTTAGAGTTAACTGAATATTAAGTATATTACACACAAATAAGAAAACGATTTACAAATTAACATGATTTTCCAATATCATGAATGCTTAATGTTTTATTAATGTATTTTGAATACAATGAAAAGTATTTGTGGTATTTAAAATAAAGTACAAAATGAATGTATTTCCAATAAGAGATGTGTGGATATAAAAGCACATACTACCCAACTGCTAGTCACTGGTACCTGCTGGTCTATTACCCAACTAAACCTTCTCTGTCTATTGCTTTCCCTAACATTTTAAGATTTCCTACGTCTCATAGCGGATCACTGAGTATTCATTCTCTGGTTCCACTGACTCACTAGTGATCTTTCATTCAAGCACACCAGACAAATCCAAATGTGGATGGAAGCTACAGTCTGAGTTCTCCGTGTTCAGAGAAGGATGCTGAACTGTTAGAGAAGAATCACACAATCATGCTAAGGATGACACTACAAATTTATGTTCTTAAACCTCAGCCCCATTTGTTATACTCAATTGTATCTTTTGACCTTTCCCTGGATCATCCCAAAGTAGTAAATCAGCTTTAGCTTCAAGAAGAGCCAAGTAAGCCTAATATGATTTAAGGGTCATTTCTGTATAGTTCCCATCACCCACCTATATACAAACAGTTTATTCATTTCCTTCCATTGTGAAGTTTCTTTTCTTCCATTAGATACATAATTTTATTTATTTATTTATTTATTTATTTATTTATTTATTTATTTATTTTTTGGTGGTATGAGGGATTGAACCCAGGGGCATTCTACCTCCAGATTACACCCCCAACCCTATTTTTTATTCTTTATTTTGAAACAGGGTCTCAATAAGTTGCAGAGGGCTTTACTAAGTAGCTGAGGCTGGCTGCAAACCTGGATCCTCCTGTCTCAGCCTCCCAAGTACTAGGATTACAAGCGTGCACCACCATGCCCGGCTAGATATATAATTTTAAAGCAAAAATGATAAAAATCATTTCAGTGTGAATATACTTCCATCTAAATGCCATTAATAAATGGTTTATGTCAGATCCTCTTTCATTTTAATGGGGAGATGCTCAAGTGTGAAAAGGGAAAATGCTGTAGGGGAAGGCTGGTGAGCAGACCATAGATTATTCATACTTCACAACTTTGACAAGATGCAGCCCTGTTGGTCACTAATTGGATCAAGACAAACAGGCAGCTCGCCACTGCAGTTCTGTGCAAGCATCTCCTCTTCACATGATTTATGAAGTCAGTGTGTGCCTGTGTGTGCATGTGCTAGTATTTTAACATGGTTTGACTTTGTACAAATGAGCTTTATTACCAGAGGATCTATTTTTTGAGGCATCACTTTATTTCAAATTTTTATGAACAGCACTCTATTGCTTAGCTGTTCTGGTATGATCTGCTTTGTCATCATGAAAATTGCCTATGAAAAATCTGGAGAACAACCTGATTTTTTTGTATGAATCTTATGATTACCTAAACATCAATAAAGATTTTACTTGCTCTGGAAAAACACATTTCAGCAAGGTCATATTAAATAAAATATGTCCATAGTTGTAAAATATTAAAGTACATTTGAATATTTTGTTTTTTTTACAAATATTTTGTTATTTCTTTACAACCAACTTAGAAGGAAAATATTAACATGTTTGGAGCAAGATATGTTGGAAGAATGCCTTCAAATAAGACACTTAGGTCATGCAGATAAATGGTAGTGGGAGGGAACAAAATCAAAAGGAAATAGAAAATATAAATGTTCTGGAAGGAATTTGAAGGGGAAAAAAGCATAGAAAGAATAGAAGGGCTAAAATAACCAGGGAATGTGGTCTCAAGACAATGGAATATCAATTACAAATAAATTCTTAGATTATGAAAATATGAAAAATAAGAGGAATGATCATTTATATGCTGAAAGATCTGTGGGAAATCACAAACTTTAATGGGAATATATTTAAATACAATCATGACAGAGTAAAAATGGACAAAGGCTGAGATGACACATTATAGAACAAATATATATGCAATGTAATCCTTGAGAGGATTTATCTGTCTCTCTATATCTTATCTAACCCTAACTAATACTGGTTAGGAAGTGACTTAAAATGTTATCAGCAATTGCTTCATTACAAGTGCCATTGGCCATCAGATTAACTTTGTTCTCACACATGCCTGCACCCACTGGTTACCTCTCTAATTCCTTTTTGTCTTTGAATTCTAAATTCAATTGTCACATTTTCACAGAGGCTTTTCCTAGCCCCCAGATAAAGTTCTTAACTCTGGTCTTCTATATATCACCCTGTAGTTTTCATTTGTTAACTGAAATTACCTTTCATTACTTATTTACTATGTGTTTTTATATGAAATTGTAAGCTCAGAAAAAATAGAGATACTGTCTGCCTTCCTCGTCGCTCTACCCTGGGTCTAGCTCAGTGACTGCACAAACTAAGTGATTAATCATCTGTATTGAGTTAAACTGCACAGCTGGATAACCTCAGAGAATTTCTCTGTGCCCTGAGTCTGAATTCTATTGCAAACTGTAGCCCTAGTTTAGTGTGATCAGTTCAATTCTATGACCTAGTACTCTTTCTTAGCTTAAATTCCATGAATATATAATTTAGTATATTTATATATTTAGCATTTAATCTTCATTTTCTGTTTGATATATATTAAACAGATATATATTTGATATGCACGTTGATATATATTTGATATATGGAACAACATGTATAAAAACAGAAACATATAAAAGACCAATATATATGTTGAAAAACAAGCAAAATTAGGAAAACATGGTATTGATTTGGAAGACAGATGTAGAACCATTAGAAGAACACAGAAGTAGAACACTAGAAATAAATGGGCGAGGCATAATAGTAAAAGTACCTTGGGTGCTGATGATGAAGAGGTGAGAAATTCAGGAGATATTTAGGAAGTGGAATAAGTAAGGCAAAGTGATGTGTGTGTGTGTGTGTGTGTGTGTGTGTGTGTGTGTGTGTGTGTTGCAAACTATGCACCAGAGGCTGAATGTTAAGAGAGAACAAGTGGGAGTCTGGAATGACAATGAGGTGTAGGTTTCAGTGTCATTGATAATCAGTTGATCTTTAAGGAATCATAAGCTGGAAAGCAGATTTAGTCATCAGGTCAAAGGTAGCAAAATAAATTAAACGATACATGGTCTGGTGCTGAGGAACAGATCCTGGGATATCGGCATGTAGGGGGCAACAGTTTAAGACACACTAATCGATGACATTTCCCAAGGAGAATACATACAGAAGAAAGGAGAGCTTCAAGGCAGACATTGAGGACTACCAGAATTTAAGTTGAGTGAAAGGGTTAGAGCTTGAGAGGAATTTGAGAAGTAGTGGGCAGAACTGCAGGAGGAGAGATGAGTCAGAGTCAAGAAGGAAGGTCAAGTGCACAAAAAGTTAGCTCAAAAAGTTCTGGAAAGCCAGGCGTGGTGCCGCATGCCTGTAATCCCAGTACTTGGGAGGCTGAGACCAGAGGATCTAGGTTCACAGCCAGCCTCAGCTATTTAGTGAGGCCCTCCACAACTTAGTGAGACCCTGTTTCAAAATAAAGAATAAAAAATAGGGCTGGGCTGTAGCCCGGAGGTAGAATGTCCCCCTGGTTTCAATCCCCAGTACTGGAAAAAAAAAGTTCTGGAAAGTGTTTACTAGATTTAGAAATAAGGGGGTTAAGTGACATTTACAATATTTACTATTCATTTATTTGGTTTGTGTCATTTCATTTTGTTCTGTTTGTTTTTCAAGAGAGTGCTTAAGGCCAGGCCAGGTAATAGAGGGTTAAGAGACAAGCAAATTGAGAGAGCGCATGTGAAGCCTTCTTTTCCAAAGCCTGCGGAGGTAAATGGTAAACCATAAAAGTGGCAAACATAACTGACTCAAGAGTTTGTTCTGCTTTGTGACAAGTATTTTGAGCTTATTTATTTTTTAAAATATTTTTATTTGTAGTTAACATAATAATTGTACATATTTATGGAATCCAATGTGGCATGAACATATTTCTTATACAGAAAGAATTTAACTTTACCCATTAGGAAGGATAAATGAAATTATCCATTATTATACGAAATTCTGACCTTGAAGACTGGTGATAATATCACCTACTTTATTTTTCCAATAATTTAAAAATAACGCTCTTTTTTTTTTTTTGAGATACCGGGGATTGAACCCAGGGGCGTTCTACCTCCGCGCTACACCCCCGGCCCTATTTTTTATACTTTATTTTGAAACCGTGTCTCACGAAGTTGCGGAGGGCCTCACTAAGTAGAGAGAGAGAGAGAGAGAGAGAGAGAGAGAGAGAGAGCTGAGGCTGGCCGCGAACCCGGATCCTCCGGTCTCCACCTCCCAAAGTACTGGGATTACAAGCGTGCGCCACCACGCCCAGCTAATAATGCTCTTTTTAGACAGAGAAAATTCAGTAAGATTTTCTCTAATTCTTTGTTTTATCTATTGTTTTCCTTCTAATTCTGATTGAGATTACAAGTCCCTCCGATTATTTCTATGGTTCTATAGTCCCAATAAGTAATGATTACTTATGAAATAATTGTTTTTGGATGCAGCAGTTCCCTTGGGTGGAATATCATGCTAACAGACCTCAGGAAACCAGAGAGAATGATCTCAGAGGAAAGTAGTTCTGTGGTTATGGGGGAATTTCTTGGGCATCTGCCACATGATATCTCAGTCATTGTTTCCTGTCTTTCTTAGCTGCCTTTTCTTTAGTAGATGCAAAGTGTGATAATAACCCTCCTGAATTACCCAATGAATCATAATCCATTCTTATTCTAATGAACTCTAATTTATAAGCTAATACAGAACACACACACACACACACACACACACACACACACACACACACACACAGTGATAGATTGTGACCTAATGGCAAATATTGACCCTTTTGTGTAATAACTATGTCTCTTCAGTAATATTTGTGACTCAAGTTTTAGATTCTTTATTTCAATATACCTCCCAAATCTGAGTTTCTTTATGTACAAGCTGGCTGAATGCCTAATTTCCCCCCAGTTTTGTTTTCTAAGCTGCAATAAGATGCAAACAGTACCTATCACAGGATTGCTGCAAGGACGCAGTGAGATAGTATAAACAAAGACACTTAGTATAGTGTCAGAACTTAGCAAATAATACTTCATTTTGATCACCTTTTGTAGAATATCTCACTGACTGGCTTTTCCAATGTGCAAACAGTTAAAACAATATTTCAGTGGCAATTCTTCCTCCAACCGAATTTGTGTGACAGATAGTGCTTAAAATATCTACTTATTGTGGACGTTTAAGCCAGCATAGAAGCATGTACTTCAATGAAAACGGTAGTGTTTCTAGATGCACAGAGAGCATATTTTGTAAACTTCATTCTGACTCAGATGAAGTAATAGAACTGCCTCCTGTCTAGGTACTGATTATGAGAGGAATCTGAATGTGTGGGTATTCCCCTGGTGTAACTACTTGATGGAAAATACACACACAAAGTACAGTGAATACTTCTTAAGTCTCATGTGGAGAAACTATGTTTGGGGGAAGGATTTCTATTTTGAAATGGCACTAGCTTCTAAGTATTACCTTCCCTGGCTATACTTCCTAGTCATTTAATGATTATAACAATGTGCTTGTGGTAGCCGTGACACGGATTTAAGAACACATTTTTGTCATCACTTGTCTCTTGCTGTTTGCCAGCAGTGAGCTCTCACATAATTAGGGCTAAACACACTGCACTTTTAAAATTAAATCAAGCCTCTGGGAAAGAATCAAGGAAATAGATGGTTAAAGGACACCCAGGCAATTAACAAGCATGATAAAGTTAAAAACTGAGGATGGGAAAGTAGGTTAACAACTTTTTTGCCTTTTTTAACATGATTTGTTGATTTAGAAGGACTATACATCTGTTTTACTTTACATAAAAAAGATATACAATGACAATCCTCATTTCCTTCCATAAGTAAATTCCTAGCTGTTTTCCAGCGGATGTTTTTTTTTTTCTTTTTTAAGTACATAGTTCAGAAATAATTCTCCATTTGACTGACATTTAAAACAAGCCTGAAAATGCTTTATACTTTCTGGAATCACAACTCTGTAATAATATAAAGATTTAAATGTTAAATTTCTAAGGCGATCATTTTATCCCCAGTAATTACTTTCTCATAAAAAGTATTATTTGTGATAGATTACATAAAAAATGAAACACAACACCACACACACACACACATACATACACGCACAGTAATCTTAAAAGTTAAAATTCTAAATTTTATCTGATTAAATGCTACAGGACTAAACATCATGATTTTCCCTAGAGGTATTATTTTGTACAATTTCCCTATCAGCATTTAATTTACTCCATGAAATAATCCTTATGTGTCTGTTTCCTTTATTAGATTAAGAAACTCTTGAAAAGCTATAACTCTGCTTCATTCGTTTTTTTAAATATATGTTAAGCAGCTAAGTATCCCTGAAAAGACCTCAGCACTCAGTAAATATTTGCTAAGTGAATTTGTGTCTGCAATCCCATATATTTTTGACTGGCCTCTATTATTTATTTGTACTTATACAATAACCACTAAAAGAATAAGGAAAAGAAAGGGAAAAAGGGAATTAGGTATTAAAGATCAGTTAATGTGTTCGGCATATTTGGCTTATTATTTTGTTAGCACAACATCCTTAAAGGAATAGACATTATTTTCTCAACTTTTACAGTTCAACTTCAAAGAGGTTAAACTTTTGTTTCAAAACACTAAGTGAATGGGGTAAAAATGGATTTGAATTTATTAGGCTTTTTACATTCAATTACATAATATCTCCTTTCTGTATGAACTACATTACCAAAAACTGGAAATATTTGCATCCCCAAATATTAGTAACCATAAAAGTTTCTTCCTTCAAAAGACGGGAAAAATCCACCCAAAGCAAGTTAAGATTCTGACTTTTCTGTGTCATTTTCATAGCATTAAGTTGCATTAAGTTTCTTTGCTTTAGTATTATGGGGATTTTGTTGCAAACACAAGTCAAATCTGTGAGTAAAACAGAGATAAATAGTAATATTGTACTGCCCTTTCACAATAGCCTGGCATTTCTTTCTCAAAATCAAGACCTCTTCCATTTCTCCCCTTCCTTTTTACTGTGCATTAAAACAAATATAGAGAACCACACAACAAGTGATATAAGTCAAACAAACTTGAAATCACATTCAGGACAAGCAATCGTGCTCTGCCACCAACTCAATCCCAGTCTCAATCATAGCCCCTCCCACCCTCCAAAATAACAGCTCAGCTGATGGATACAGTAGTTGCTTCCTCCAAGTTTTCTGTAGTGGTCATGATTGTGCATCCCCAGATTAGTGTTCCCCCACCTCCTCTTTAAAACTTATTTTAAATATATCTTAGTCCACATGCTCCCTGCTAACCCATTCTTTTCTTTATTATTCAACCTGTTGAAGACTCTGGGAGGCATGGTCATCAGTTTTCCCAGACTGAGTTTGCTAATTATATACCCAAGTGTGCAGTTCAGTATGTTCCTCCATCTGCTGTGTTTCTTGCATATTGGTACCTGGACCCAGAGATGTGATTAGACTCAGATTCCATCCCCTGGGCAAAACTACAAGTGATCATGTGTTCTCTCATCACAAAGATGCAATGTCTGCTTTTGGTTTTGTTTATTAGTGGTCATTGGTGCTCAACATCTAGATGTGTTAATTAAATAGGGATGGTAAAATCATGATTTTCTAATTATATGACAATACACTTATTCTTATGCATTAGCTTAAAATCATTTTATAAATATACCCTTTCTCTCTTCTATTGGGTTACGCATTGGTTCAGCTCATATAGGAAGGGCTAGACAAATGCTTCCTTCTTTCCTTTTACTTACCCAGGCTTCAAGGTAATGAATAGGTAATCATTTTTTACATCCTTCTGGACCCAAATTTAAACAACCGATGGGTTTGAATTCATTGAAATTCATATCCATTTTTAAGCCATTATTGGTTTCTTCAAGAAGACTCTTGATTCTTTGTGATCCTACCCTAGCAGTCTATGGTAACTTCCTTAATAGCCAGAATGACAGGTTTCTCCAGGCTCCTAACAGACATTTCCTGCTCCAGACCTGAGACCAACCATTCCTCCTTTTGTGCAAAGCCTACTCAGTTCCAACTGCTATTCCAGCAAATATCCAGCAAAGGCCCACCCGTCCTAAGACATGTCAGCTAACCTGCCTACCATAGGTTCCTTCCTCCTACACAGAGGCAAAAATCACACATTGTAGTGGTTGAAGATTTGCTGCAACTTATTTATCTTTTAGGTTCTTGGGGACAGTTTTGCTGTACTATTTCTTCATGTCTTCTTTGGTTGTTTCGATTTTTGCTTTAATATCTACTTGCTCTATATTTTATGTGCAAACACTAATCTGTCACTACCACCGTTTTTTCAGGTTCGATTTCCCTTTGCTTATTATGAAAATTATGTTAATTTCAAATTTCTTGCATCAGGATCTAATATCCCTTCTATTAACTTTACACAAGGACAAATTTGGTAGTACTAAGAAATTTTTATTGGAAACTTACTATTTTCTTCAAGTTTGGTGAACACTATTTAAAAATTCTGGTTGCCATGGAGTTAAAAGTCAAAATTAATCATCTTTCAAAATGTTGATTTGGTATTTTATTCATAAAACTTAGAAGGGCATAGTGTCAATAATTCTTTCTCTGCATAACTGGATTTTAAATGTGTATTGTTGTACCAAATGGCACAATTTGGCAAAGCAGGAGAAAATATGATACATATCAAAAAGTGGTATCATTCTTTCTAATGTAAAGGGATACATTATCAACTTTATTTTGCTTAAGATATCATGCATTCCAAAAGCAATGACATTCAAATAGTTTTGCTAGGTCTGTAAAAGAAAAGCCATCCCAAGTACAACACACTGAAGGTTCACCTCTCCCCAAACTTTGTATGTTAAAATTCTAACTCCCGGGATGGTGGCGCTGAGGAGTGAGACATTTACAAGGTGGTTAGGCCTTGGAGGTTGAGCTTTCGTTAATGGATGTAGTGTCCTCACAAAACAAACCCAAAGAGAACCCGAGCCCCTTCTACCTTATGAAGTTACAATGAAAGGAGAGCCATCTACGGGGGAGTGGGCCCCCACCAGACACCAAATCTCTCAACACCTTGATCTTGTCCTTTCCAACTTTCAGAACTATGAGAAATAAATTTCCATTGTTTATAAGCCACATACTCTATGGAATTTCATTACAGCAGCCCAAATGGACTGAGACACCAAGATACCTCAATATACTCGATTTTTAAAAAATCGATATAAAAGCATTATAGTAAACAGAATTAACAAAAGAAGGCACATATGTCATCTTAAACATTTTCAAATCTTACTTCCAAATGCACTTTCCATGAAGGGATAAAAAGCAGATTAGGCTGTCCACACTATATTAAAATATTCAGTTTTTTTGTAGGAGAAAGACATTGGGAAGAAGACGATTAGAAATTGTATATAAAAACCAAGATTGTACATAATATTTCTAAAAGCATCTTCATTTATTCAAATTTGTTAAGTGCCTACTTTGTATCATGCATACTTCTAGATCTGGGACTGTAGTAATTAAGACAATAAAAAATTCTCACTCTAGTGAGGCTTAAATTCCAGATGAGGGACAATAAATAATAATCAAAGCAAATAAATAAAGCATTTGCTGTGCTAAATTGTGACAAGATATATGAAGAAAAAGCAGGAAGATATCTGGAGAATAATTGATAAGCAGGGGTTTAGGACAGGGTTGAAATCATATGAGATTAATTTGTTTATAATTTTTGCAATTATGAAAAATACTTTAGGAATCATACTTCTTTCCATGTGTTTGCAAACATGTCATTTTTTCTCTTTAAGATAATTTACTAGCTTATAAATTTCCAAGATTTTTTCATGAGGTCAAATTGATCTTTAGAAATGTCACAAAAACTTATACTATCTGTGGAGTGAGATGAAGAAAACTGTCCCCCACAATGATATTATTAGATAATTCAATTATTTACTAATATTTTTCTAGGAATTATTTCAGTTATTTTTACCATTCGTAAATTTCAACTCAATTTAGATTTAAGTTGGCCATGAACTTACTTTACTCAACTATTTTAGTCGATTAACACTATTTTTCAAATTTCAAATTAGGGTATATACTACATATTTTGGCTTTTGTAGTCTGGCATTTTTCCCATTATACATCGATAATCATAGTTGTTGACATATAGGTAAGTTAGTGATATATTTTAATATATTTAATGTATATTTAGTCATTTTATTGAACTCTGCAGTTTACTATCATTTATCAGTTGGCTTAATCGGCTTTTTAAGGCAGCTAAACATCATTTGCAGAAATTAAGGCAACCTCTTCTCTCCCTAAGTATATTTGTAGTTATAATTTTGTGCTTTATTGTATTTACTGACCCATCCAGAACAAATCCTTTTTATTCAATCTCTAATGACCATGCATCTAGCCTCAAAAGCAACTCCTTGGCTGACAAGGAATTCTCTCTGTCTCTCTCAAGGCAAGATTTTCTAGTTGCAGCTCTAATTCTTAATGTTTGTCCAAGCAAAACTCTGTTTCCTTGGATCTTTCATGCATTGTTTATAGCGTCTCTAATTCTGCTGTCCAATATTAGTTCAGGAAGTCTTAACCTAGGGCCCACAAAATAAGTGTGCTTGAAAGGAACCACAGATCTCTTAAAACCATAGACAAAATATTGTGGGCAAAGTATTATGAGCTTGAAAGGCTAGTAGACAATAAGACAAATAGATAAACATGAATGATTCATATAATCAATTGAATTCTGAGATTATTTGTATTGTGCCATACATATACAGTCATAACTAAGTGCTTCTAGCATATATTTCTATTTTATATACTAAAAATATGTACGCCTCCAGACAATACATCTGTCTCCAATCTTCATCCATATTCAGTTACATTGGGTATTCAACAAAATTACCAAGTTTATTGCTCAGAACAGTTTTTTTAAATAATTATTTAATCAATGAATGACTCTTCTACAGAAAAAATAAGGAACACTTGTTCTCTCCATATATACTAGTGATATAATTTTCATTTTTTCAGACTATGTGCAAACAACCAAAGCAGTATAATTTTTAATAATACATATTCTCTTTTTGAAAAATTAACAAGGCTAAAATATTCTGTAAGGGTGATAAGTGACATCTGTTCTAGAAATGATGTAAGAAAGATTTAAAAACCATTCTGCCAAATTTGCAATATTTCTCAAATTCTCAAATTATACTTCAAAATAACCATTTTTCATAGACTATTAAATTTGGTGATAAAAAGGAAAATGAAAGAATTTAGCATGTTATGACTCATCTTATTTGGCTCCTATATATCATTTAACTGATTTTAAATGAGATCCCAAATGGTTTAACTATGCCATTTCTAATGAAAATGAACAGGAACTAGTGCCTGCAATGCAATGCATTTCTCTCTAAAATCTATTTCCAAATGTTTAATACTGCAACATTGTATACCAATTTAGAAGATAAAACTGTTATATCTGGAAAACATTACAGAAAGGGTGTATCAGAATTTTCCCAGTGCTAATTGCCCCAAGAGTTTACCTGTTTCACATAACACACAAAACATGCCATTGCTTCTGCTGCCCAGATTTCTACGTAGGTAAATACAGAGCGGCAGTATAACTTACATGGTCCTTCCCTCACATATGTATTCATTAAAAGATTCCAAAAATTGTCAGAGTATGCACTTAGGGAATATTTTTTTCTCCAAAAGTTCACATGCCCTAATTCTATTTTAATTTTACTTACATAATAATAGCTAAGGCGTAAATAGCATTAAGTGCACAGTATAATTTGTTAATACTAAATATGTTTATAAATACATACCATATATAGTCTGTATAGATTTAAAATGCATGTCTTCTCAACAAACTTATGAGAGCACAATTATTTTTCTCATTTTGGAATTGAGGAAATTGAGGCCTAGTTACTAAGGTGGTACATGGAGCCAGAATTCATTCATATTCATTCTTTCTTATTCTCTCTCCTCTCTCTCTCTCTCTCTCTCTTTCTCTCTCTCTCTCAAAATAATGTATGCACATGGCCTTTTAGTAAAAAGAGTATTGAAGGATTATAAGAACATATAAGACTTGCCCCATTTCTTTTATTCTGCATAGACACTCCCCATATTCAACCATACTAATTGCTTCTTTCAGCATTTAATTTATATTTCAAAGAGAAATTGATCCATCAACTTTAAACACTATGTTAGCTTCCAATTATGGAAGCTGAGGATTTAGCTTTCTTACACCACCCAACCCATATTTACCTTTCTATGTCCTCTCAGAATAATTGAGCCCTAAACTTTGCTTAAATCATAACCAGATAAGTACTATTGACTGCTGAACAGAGCAACACACTGATTTTTTTTCCTTTTTATACACCTTTAGATCATTCTGGAGTTAATAATGCCCTTTGTTTATTTGCTTATATCCAATGTAGTCTATATTTATTAGAAAGTCAAAGATATCTTGTTCCAAATTACCTGCAGAATATCTATCAAATATCACATTCCAAATGCTGATATTTATCTATTTTTCCTCCCCAGGAGGACTCTGGAGAAAGCCTTCTGCTTGCCTGCCCCGGGCCAGCCTGAGACTTTCTTTTAAAGTTTTTCTCCATTAGATCCAATTTCCTATCTTCCATGCCTTCACATTCTTTTGCTGAAGCACATCACCTAGTAACTTTCTAAAAAAGGGTACATGGGTGGTTAATATTTGAGGCCTTGAATTCTGAATGTCTTTCTTAAATCTTTATATTACGGCAAGGTATAAAATTCTTTTAGAAATCACCGTCTGAAGCTTTGTAGACTCTGTGACACTGTCATCTAACTTGAAGGGTTGCTATCACTCCTGGATATGTAACCTTTCCTTTGGAAAGTTTTAATTATTTTTAATGACTCATTGGTGGTCTGAAGCTTCCGTGTGCTGGTCCTACCTGGAGGCTTTTTCTCTGATGGTGCTGAGCACTCAGAGTTTCTCAGAACATACGTTTAAGTTACTGCTATCTGGAAAATTTTGTTTAAGATGTCTCCACTAATTCCATGTGTCCATTTTCAGATTTGGTTCTCATGTTAGAACTCCTTTCATTAGACTTTAACCTTATGCATTAATCCTTTTTTTCTTTTTCTTTCTTTTTTTTTTTTTTGCGGTACCGGGGATTGAACCCAGGGGCGTTCTACCTCCGTGCTACACCCCCGGCCCTATTTTTTATACTTTATTTTGAAACCAGGTCTCACGAAGTTGCAGAAGGCCTAACTAAGTAGAGAGAGAGAGACAGAGAGAGAGAGAGAGAAAGAGAGAGACAGGGAGAGAGAAAGAAAGAGCTGAGGCTGGCCACGAACCTGGATCCTCCGGTCTCTGCCTCCCAAAGTACTGGGATTACAAGTGTGCACCACCACGCCCAGCAATACAAGAACTTTTTGAGAATATCATGTATATTTTTATAGTTTTGTCACTTTTCCATATCCTAATACCTCTCTCTTGTCCTCTGAAGATTTATTTGCCATTTGATTTGTTATTTTTCTTTCATGATGAAAACTTTTCTCAAAAGTCTGGCAATATTTTGCTCTCAGTTCATATTAAATAATACAATACCAAAAACATAATTAAAGTTTCTGTGTGCATATGTGGGGCCTTTTGCAGAGTGATTAGCTAATAAACAAGACTTTTTATTGGAAGACTTTGAAATGTCTCCCATTGGAGGTATTTTACTCTAGTTTCCTGCCTGGAGAGAATTGACCGGGCTCCAAGCATTCTAATGTCAGCACTGAGAGCTCTCGATTCACAAAGGAAACCCTTATTTAATACTGCTTTCAGCCTGGCTTCCCTGGAACTATTTCTTAACCAGCACTTCCAAGTCCCAAAGTTTTCTAGAGTTCAATGGATGGAGGATTTTGGAAGCAGGATAATTTGTCCACCAGCTTTATATTTCCCCAAATATTTTTCAGATCTCTTCTTCTCTTCTGTCTCTTTTTTCTTGTAAAGGCCTAGGTGTCTGGGTGTGTTTTTTTTTTCATATCATTTTGGAATGGTTTCAAGAAGGAGGAGGTATAAATGATTAGGTTTAATCCATCATGTTTCCCTGAAGGTTTAGAGAATTATTTATACGGCAACCTTGTTTCTTACTAGGTAAAGTTGAAGTGACAGAATTAAGATTCAAAAAGAACTGAATTCCTGGCCCAGTTCTTACTATATATCTATGTCACAGTGTTCATGGTACTTAACCTCTCTGCAGTTTTATTTATTCGTTTGTAGACTGGGAAAGGAAATGTAATGTTTGGGTCACACAGTCACAGGTGGCAATGGAGGAGGACTCCAGATATTGCTGTAGGAGAAAAAAGAGTTTTTCCTGCCTTCATGGGGGTTTATTAACTCCAAGGTTAAATATGCACGTACCCTGGTGAGACTAATTATGTGTCCGTTTATTCAATACATATTTATTACAAATCTGTTATATCGACTCAGCAATTTCACCTCCTAAGAGAAATTAAATATATCTCTGCACAAAAACTTGTTCAACAATATTCATATCAGAAGTATTCATAATAACTAAAAAGTAGACATAACCCAGATGTCCATTAGCTAATGAACAGATAAATAAAAGATCTTACATCCATACAATGGAATAATATTCAGCAAAACAAATGCAATAAGGTACTGATACCTATTGTAATATATATATGAACCTTGAACAAGACACATCATGTGAAAGAAACCAGTAATAAAGACTACATTTTGTATGATTCAACTGATATTAAATGTCCAGAATAACTTTTTTAGAAACTATAGAGACATGAAGTAGATTAGTGGTTACTTAGAGCTGAGGGGGAGGGTGGGAGGAGAGAGACAAAAATGAGTGCTAATGAGTATGAGGTTTCTTCTAGGGATGATAAAATGTTCTAAAATCAATTGCAGTGGTGTTTACATAAATCTGAAAATATCCTAAAAACATTGAATTTTACTCTTTAAATGAATGAACTATATGGTATATGAATTATACCTCAAAACCTGCTAAAAAGCATTTGAGAATGTTTGGCAGTTAAAAAGTCTTATGCTCATTTATATAGGATTCAAAACATAAACCTGAGTAAGACGGATGAGAAAACAGAGCTTAAATTCTAGTGGAGGGACACATATAAAAAATAATTATAAATTCTGAGGAAATGAGAGGACTAGATAGAAAATAAAATGATCACTAGACCACAATGATGACCTAGATGCAAAATAAAATAAGCATGATCATAATGATTAAACCAGCTTTGTGTAGAAACTAGCTGTGTAGTGCTGAACGGTGAAAAGAGAATTTCAAGCCACAGGGTTAAATGTCAGATTCAAAATCTCTGTGGCAGGAGAGAACTCAGCTTGTTCTAGAAACTAAAATTTTACCAGAGGGCTAGAACGCAGTGCAGGAGGGAGTGAACGAGTGAGTGGCAGGCGATGAAGTCGTGTAGATAGCTTGTGACTCTGCAGGGTCTTGCAGTTCATGGAAGTTTTGTCAAATGTCTTCTAAGAGTCAGAGGAAGTCACTTAAGAGTATTAAGCAGCATAATATTCGATTTACTTTTTAAGATCACTTTTATCACTCTGATTATAGGGATGGAGGATGATTTAGATTTTCTGTTCTAAATCACCCTGGGCATATCTTAACAGGAATGTCAACCTCAGAGAACCTAATCTCTCTTGTCATTTAAAGAAGTGCCATAACTGGTGTCAGTATTACTTGGTAAAATCAATATGTTTAGGATCTAAAATGTCTATAGCCAGTCATTCTATTCCCTGAACATTGTCCATTACCTCTTTTGTCACTGTAACTGAAATACCTGACAAGAACAACAGAGAGGAGGAAAGGTTTCTTTGGGCTCACAGTTTCAGAGGTTCAGTCCATGGCTGGCTGGCTCCAAGGCAGAGCATCACAGTGACAGGGTGTGGTGGAGGACAGCTGCTTAACTGATGGCGGCCCAGAGCAGAGTGAGCAAGGAAGAGACCAGGGACATACATGGTCCTCAGGCCGCCTACCTCCTCCAGCCACGCCCTGCCTGCCTATGGTACGTACTGCCCCGTAAATCCATTCAAAAGATTACTTCATCAATGCATTAATTCACTGAAAAGACTAGCACCCAGTGATTCAATGATTTCACCTCTGAACATTTTTGCATTGCCAATACATGAGCTTTTCCCAGGGAAATTCTATATTCAAACCACAGCAGTCCAAAGGATAATAAAGTAATGCATGAACATGTTTGTTGCAGCACTACTTATAACTCTAAAATTCTGGAAACAAATCTGAAGGTTCAAAATTAGTAAACAGCCCGGCATGGTGGCTCATGCTTGTAATCCCAGTACTTTGGGAGGCGGAGACCGGAGGATCCGGGTTCGCGGCCAACTTCAGCGTGCATGCTCGCGCGTGATCTATATATCTCTCTGTCTCTCCTCCCTCCTCTCTCTCTTTCTCTCTCCCTCTCTCTCTCTCTCTCTCTCTACCTAGTGAGGCCCTCTGCAACTTCGTGAGACCCGGTTTCAAAAATAAAGCATAAAAAAAAATAGGGCCGGGGGTGTAGCGCGGAGGTAGACCGCCCCTGCGTCCAATCACCAGTACCGCAAAAAAAAAAAATTAGTAAGCAGTGTGTGTGTGTGTGTGTGTGTGTGTGTGTGTGTGTAATTAGCCTTATTTTTTGTTACCATTGTTAGAGATATAGCTAAGGTCTTAAAAATAAAATCAGGTCTATGTAAATAAGATCACCAAATTGTAAATCAAAAGTATGTGTAATTTTTCTTCTTCGCTTTCAATGACCAATTATTGGGGTAAATAGAAGGATACTTTGAGAGTTGGACATGGTGGCACATGCCTGTAATCTCACTATTGGGAGGCTGAGACAAGAGGAACACAGGTTGGAGGCCAGGCTCAGCAACTTATCAAGGCCCTCTGAAATTTAGTGAGAACTTGTTTCAAAATCAAAAATAAAATTGGGCTGGGGGTATAGCTCAGAAGTAGAATGCCTCTGGGCTCAATCTCCAGTACCACATAAAGAAGAAGGAAGAGGGGGAAGAGGGGGAGGAGACTATGAGGAAATTAATTAGTAAACTTGAAAAGCTCATGAAATCAAGTTTGTCTGCCAAAGTTGAGTGAAATGCATCAGATAAATGCTTAACTCAAAAATAATCAACTTCTATATTTATGTTCATATGCACATAACTGTATATAGATGTCCCTTGGATAGTTAACCACATTACCATACACACCACAAATAAAATTAATAGAACTCTGAAGGTTTATTTTGCAAAATCAGAAAATTCTAGGAAACACAAGAGATTCCCTGATTTTTTATGGAAAACCAATGATAAGTTATATATCATATGACTTCACATGAAAATTATTTTGAGAAGAAATTTACTTAGTCTATGTGAAAATAGTTGCTTCCTAGTACACACAGATTGTTTTCTTCATTACCACTACCTCTGCTCCTAAAATACATGGTGTCAGCCTAATTTCAAAGTTTACCATTTCTTTACAGAAAATGATAAAATCAAAATTTGTCATAGACCCTGAAAATGTTCAGTATTCTTTATGCGTTGCTAATGACTTGCCATAATTTGTACTGTAATTGTAAGACATTATATTAGAAAGCTTTCATTCTAAGCCCAACTTCTGCCTCTAACCAATGAGATGAATTATCTGCAAAATACAAGAATTACAGTCAGAATGGCAAGATGCTCACCTGAAAGTCACATCAAGCCCATTTTGTTGGTTTCATGCTCAGTTTGGGACATAGATTTATTGAATGGGATGATGCAGTATTACAAATACTGTTTAAAATGTTGTTTGCTGGTGATGTTTTGGCTTGTGGTTTTTGATTAGGCAGAAAAAGTTGAATTCAATGTAGCTAATTTGGCCCATAATAAAAAACATAAATAATGTATCTTTCCAATGCAATTAAATTTCTTTCATGATTATTCAACAGAGAAGTTCATACATGTATTTCCACACAACTAAATGTGACTGGTAAAGCATATCTCTCCAGTGGTTCTCAATTTGTAACAAGTCCTCAAAACAGGTCTAAAGGAAAAATTGCTCAGGAAAAAAATGAAAACCGCTTCATAATATTTTAATATTACACTAATATTTATTAAATATATTTTTTATTTTTTATTTTTTATGGTACTAGGGATTGAACCCAGGAACATTCTACCTTTAAGCTATATCCCAGACCTATTTTATGTTTTATTTTGAAACAGGGTCCAACTAAGTTTCCAAGAGCTTCACTACTTGCTGAGGTTGTCCTCGAACCTGCAATCCTCCTTTCTCAGCCTCCCAAGTACTGGGATTACAGTCATACGATACCATGCCCAGTTATTAAATGCAGTTTAATAGTGAAATATTTGCTGAAATTTTGAAAAAGTGACTGAATAAATTCTTACTTTCAAATCTCTTAAATAATTTCACTTTATTTATTTATTTTGTGGTACTGGGGATTGAACCTAGGGGCATTCTACCTCTAAGCTATACCCTATTTTATTTTTATTTTGAGACAGGGTCTTACTAGGTTGATGAGAGTCTCACTACTTGCTGAGGCTGTCCTTGAACCTGTGATACTCCTGTCTCAGCCTCCCAAGCACTGGGATTACAGGTGTATGCCATCATGCCCAGCTTATAATTTCACTTTAATTGGGCTTCACAGTTGCTAAAGTCACTGAAAAATGTAATTCAATTATAAGATATAAAAAGGTTCACCTAACATAGGAAAAATAAGTCCTTGTGTTTTATTTTGACTCTGTTGATTTGGAAAACAAAAGATGAATTGCTGGGAGAATACAGAGTTCATTCAGTCTAAAGATAATGTAACAGTAGGCTAATTAGACCTTAAACCCCAGAAGGTTGAATTGTTTTCTTGTGAGAAGCTCCCGGAAGCAAATGGTCTCTCTGTGACCAACTGCAGAGTTGGGGTGAAGCCTGCTTTCCCTAATGAACACATCCATGACCGCTGACATCAGTACATTTGGAAGAACTCAGAAGCAGAGATGGAAGGCTGGGAGTGCAATATCTTCAGGAAGTGACTCCCATCTCTAGTCTCCAGAGTCCTTGAGTTCTTAGGACACAATAAGCTTTACACACAGTTACTCATGCTAATGATGAAAAGCATTGGAGGAAATAAAAAGTCAAGATACTAAATCTCTCTTATGAGGGGCAAGATGTCAATTAGCATCCATATAGAATAGGAGCGTTATTTTGTAAAGAGCCCTTGGGTAAGCCTGATTCAACAAGATAATATCAGAATCCCTAAAGCAGCAAACTCCTTGGTGATAATTTTATCCAAGATAAGGTACTTGCATAATAAAATTCAATCCCCAGCACCATACACACAAATGCACAAAAATCATCCATAAAAACATTCTAAATATTCTTTCAATACATTTAAAACTACCGATTGGCGGTGAAAGCAGAATGCGTAGCCACTGTCATTTTTCATTTAATGAATGAAAAGAGAAATTGTAACTAATAAATATATAATCACTATTAGTAATCTAAAAACTCATGTTTAACCTTGAAATTAAATGGATGTGCATTATTCACATTAAATTCAATAAGACTGAAAACATGTCCTCATTACACAAAAATCTATGTAATTTTTAAAGTACCTACCCATACTTTCCTTAGTCTGGGTGCTTACATATCACAGTAAAAATAAAAACTAGAACTTTTTTTGCTAAATTCTCTAGCTTCCACCCAGTTATCTCTTACAGTATCAATATTTTTGGACTCTTCTTAACTCCCTGACAGTTTCTAACATCATCCTCTCCTGAGAAAGAAGGGAAATACACTGCCTCTGTCCTACTTACACCAGAGGTGGAAGAAAGCTACCTGCCAGACACAGCAACAGCACTCCTGGGCCCTGACAGGTGAAAGAGGCACTTGCTAGCTCGCTGGGAGTCTCAAGGGGAACACAGTCTTGTCCCTTGAGGGACATGGAAAGGAACTGGCCTTAGAAGTCATCCTGAGATGGAAAACCAGAACCTTAGCCATAGTGTTCAAGTCACGACATGCCCTGGACACAGTCCTGCTACACTCAGCAGAGTAGGAATGAGCAATGAGCAGCCTGAGCAAACTGTCCTGCTCATGCAAAGGCTTATGAAAGTGTCAAGGAAAAAATCCCTGGGTAGCTTTATTTCCAATACCTAACCCCCTCCATGGAAATGTATTCTTAAGTGTCACTCTCTGGGTTGCTAAATAATTAACTTAAGTTTGGCATTTTAGGAATTGTAGCAAAGCACTTCCCTTAAAGGATATTCTTCAGGAAAGGACTGAGGTGAGTATATCATGCCCATCAAAAATTCAAGTATTTGTTGAAGATTACTCACACTCTGCTTTTCCTGTAGAAAAAAAAGTAGTGATAGGATTCTGTCTTTCATAGTTTTGTTTATATATTACCCTGACACGTAATAGGTTATATCAGTATTTAGGACATACAAAGACATTAATGAAATAATAATAGTATGTAAATGTCTCCTGAATGCAAGTAAGTATATGATTACTCCTTTAGTTTGTTGTTTTAGAAAAATAGTGCAGATTGTAATTATGAATTTTAAATTTTATTTCTCAGGTACTGTCTACTTTTAAAAATCTAAATAATAGTGATCATTTATGTCTGCCTGTTTCTTTTTTCCACCTGTTCAAGGGAAAATCAAATATTCCAAACTACTCTACATTTGAGAATATTACCTCCCTTTTTAGTGATCTCCTATTTCTTTGAAATGCATAATAAAATAAATCATCACCTGATTCCAATTCCTTCTTTAGTTCAGTAACAATGTTTGTTGTAAAGAGATATTTAGTCTCATAAGACTTCTTTGGGAAAGTGTGGAGAATCTCTTAATTTCATTCATTCAAAAGATTTTGGCACACTATTCTAATTCCTGAAAGGTGGTCCTATGTTTTTATCCAGCAAGTGGAAAAGATTTTTTATTATATGGTATATGTTACCATTTTGAAAACTGATGTCCTTTTCACATTGTTGAAGAAATAAAAGTATCATATGTAATCATTTGAGTGTGAAGTTAAGTTTAGCATTTTATTTACTTACTTCTATTGAACACCATATATTTCTGGAAATACTGTTTTTTTTTTTATTTTTGTTATTAAGACTGCAGGCTGTTTCCATTTTTAAAGTGTAATGTGAGTTGTAACATCTTTCCATAAGGAACTGAAGGAAGAGACAGCCTTCTACACTTGATTCTAACCTTTGAAATTCTAAAGAATGTGACAATCTAATTTGCCTTAAAACAAGGTCATTTATAGATTTGCTTTCCTAGGAAATATGTTTGATTCTTTACTAAGTCCCTTTAGTGTGATAATGCTTTCAATCAAACTCTTTATGACCTATGGACTATAAATGCCATTTGCTTTTGCAAGACTTCCTGTAGACTTTCCCGTGTGTTTTGCAACTAAGTGTCTTAAAATTAAACATTTCCTAAAAACCCATTCACTCTGTGCATAAATAACAGAGGCTACTGATTTTTGAGACTGATAAATATCACAGAGAAGGAGAAGACAGTCACCACAAGGTTTTGCATGGCGGGACTATGTGTTTTCCACAGCTAATGAGATTCAGAACTGTGGACAGCTCCCATTAAGGCGCGCAGTTAATGGCAAATTCCCTTAGTTTCTAAACACAACTCAAAGTAATGCTGTTTTTTATTGCTATATTCGCTTGCTATTTGATAGGAAACTACTAAAACTGCTTAGTATGCAGTTTGATTCTTTTATTAACGAGTTCAGTTAAATAAATAAATAAATAAATCCCACCTCGAGTTATTAGTGTTTTTTTTTTTAATATGGCAAGTCCAGCCTTGTTCAGGTGCTAATATACCGTGACTACACGATGGACGCAGGTGAGTAAGAGGATCTACTTCACGACCTTCATTTGACAGTCTATAAACATGCTTAGAACCGAATGAATATTTGGGCGACAGATAAGATCAGGAAACATCTTAATTTTCCTTCTCCAAAGCAGAGTTCTACTGCCGACAGACAGCTCTGCCGCCCTTCCTCCCGAGCTGGGAAATGGGAAAGAGATTTCTGAAATAGACTTGTAGTCAAGGTCAAGAAAGGGTGTCGCTCTATTTCAGGAAGGGGCTCTGGAAACGCCCCCTGTCTCTGTTTCTGGAACTGGAGGCTTCCTGTCAGCTCCTGCCCAGCCGGGCTGCGCCCGCTCCTCTGAAACCTCCAGTCAGCCACTATCCAAGCGCAAATTACCCTTCCTCCGCCTGCCAGCCACTACTCAGAAGAAATGCGAGGAGGATACCCAGTGCCTATAAGCATAAGAACGACAGATTAACGCTCCCCAGGGGCGAGAGCGCGGGGCTGGAATAGCTAGGATCTGCGAGGGACAGTCTCCAGTTAGCCCGTCCTCCCCTGAACCCCGGGAGCAGCTGTTTCCCTTTGGGGAGGGACCCACATCTTGAGGGAGCAGCGCTGGGAAGGGTGTCTGCCCTCTTCCTTCCACTCCCATCTCCAAAAAGTTTCCTTGGTACAACTTAGCATCCTCCCAACTGGGGGGGGGTCAGGGTGGCCTTCATCCTTCCCCGATCTGTCCCCAAAGTTCACGAGGCAGAGGAGAAGAGTCGCCCGGGGGCTCCCGGGCAACAGGAACTCATCATTGAGACCCCTCCTGGGTGGAAATGGAGTTGGAGCAGAGGGGAGCCCGGGCAGCCATCCCCTCCGCCCGCCCGGCGCCCCCTCCCTCGGGTCCCGGGGCGCCCCCTCCCCGCAGCGGAGACCGGTGTTTGGAGGGCGCGCCTGGAAAGGCGGGTGGGGCGGCGACCAGGAGCCCTCACCTGAAATCGCTGTACGGGTGGATAATCCAGAAGCCTGCAGTTTTAACCCTTTCCTGCTCCTTCTCCACCGCCTTCTGGCTGCCGAACATGCGGAGGGAGAATTTGTTGACCCCGGGCTGCAGCATGGAGGTGAACTGGCGCTGCATGAAGCCGTACTGCCGCCGGGGCCCCTCGGCGTCCTCGAAGCTCGCGGCCGGCTCCTCGCCGCCGCCGTCCACCTTGAAGCACACGGAGTTGCCGTGCTCCTTGCTGCCGGCCGCGCCGCCCCCCGGCGGGGTGCCCAGGCGCTTCTCGGCCGCGGCCGGCCCCGCGCCCGTCGCGGGCGGCTTGGCGGGGAAGACGCTGTTGCCATCGTCCCGGCTGTTGGACGAGGAGTTGGGCTTGCAGCCTCCTTCCATGCCCGGAGGACGCGGCGGCCGCCCGGCGCGGGGGCTCGAAGCCGAGGGGGCCGGGGCCCGAGCCGGCTGCCCGCGAGCCCGGCTGCCCGTCGCGGCGGCGGCGGCGGCGGCGGCGGCTCTGCTTCCCGCCCGCGCCGCGGCTCGCTGCGCGCCTGGCTCCCGCCGCCGCCGCTGCCCTCAGAGCTGCGCTCGCTCCGCTCCGCTCCGCTCCGCCGCCCGGTGCTCAGGCTGCCGCTGCCGGCGCGGGGCGAGGCGAGGATGCTCAGCCCGCCACGCCTCCGCGGCGCCCTCTGCCGGCCGGAAAGGGCGCTGCCGCTGCCGCTCGCTCCCGCACGCCGCCTGCTCCACTTGTGCCGGCGTGACATTGAGCGCCCAGCCCTCCGACACGCTTATTTGTACATGTGGCCAGAGAGATTCGCTGGATGTTTGCACCGGGGAGAGAGAGAGCGAGCCAGAGAGAGAGCGAGAGCCTGAGACAGCGAGTTCGTCCAAAGAAAACAAACACCCTCAAACTCGTGGAGACATTGTCTGAATGCCTGTTCGATGACACAGATGGGGAAAGGGAACAGTCTGATTCTGCGTGCCGAAAATTCACGTGTAAAGCTAGGTGAACATAAGAAAGTAAGGTTTGACGGCGGAAAACACAATGCATAAATAGAAGGGACTGCGTGTGTGTGTGTGACTGTGTATGTGTGTCTGTGCGACACAGAGAGAGAGAGAGACAGCACATGCTCACGCTAGCCTGCTGAAAAGAAAGAGGCAGACCAGGAAAGTGACCAGGTCTTGGTAACCCTGGGTAATCAGCCGCTTGGGGCTTTTCAGATTAAAGCTCTGCACCTAGGGACAGGCAGCTGACCTCCTTCCGCTTATCCTTGTCTATTCTCACGCGGCTCCTTAAGCAGAGGATGGGATTTCTTCCTTACCAGAGCTTACATCAACACACATGTGTGAGCAGGTGTATCAGCCACCAATAGTGGGAGAAAAATGTGTGAGGCAGACCTTGCCTGAGCTGAACGATCTTTTTAGATTAGTTACATAATCAATAAAACTTACTAAGAGGCATGTGCACTGGTCAGAGTTCACCTAGACCATGCTACGAAGCCGAGAAGTCTTGGGACCCGGTCAGGATGCAATCACCATCTCAGACTGGGGAAGTATTCTCAAGTGAAACTTACAACATGCAACTCATGCTGAGGAAAGCATTCTCAGATTCCTCCTATTCCCTCTGCGTCTCCCAAACTCACTGGATTAGCTAAAAGAAGCAAAATGTGCTGCCAAACCCACCAGTCGCTCAGCAGGGCAGCCTGGAAGTCTGAAGAGCTTCAAGACTCTTGAATGTCCCAAAACATCTGTTCCATACACAAACATCGCCTCCCTGCCCACAGCTGCGTCAAAGGAAATCTTGCCCTGCCAAGAGTCCCCAGTCCTCTGGGTCCTTGTCAGCTACAGCTACATTGTTCTGAGACATGGTAGGCACTTCAGGAAGGGAATCTTTGTCAGCCTGGCAACAATGACCTGGCATGAAAAAATAACTGAGGCCAATCAAGGTTTTTTTCTAAAAAAAAAAAAAACTGCACAGTGATGAAGCCAGTTAACAATGAGAGAGGCAAGGATGGAGGTAATAGAAGACAACTGAGTGCTTTCCTGAGGGGGTTAACACAAGGCTGAGAAAGAAAGCAGAGGACCGAGGGAAGGGCAGAAACAGGAAGTCATTGAGCCAACGCTGTCAGAATTTTGTACGATTTCCCTTACCATATTCCATTTACCAGAGCCCGTGCTAAATCTCCTTTTCCAGCTAGCTCTGTCCTGACTCAGACACCATCTGTTTTCAACTAATCAAAATCCGCAACCCCAGGAAATAAGTATACATGGCCAAATTTTAATGGTAAGAAATAGGGAAAATATAAACAATATAGAACTCTGATCTATTCGAGCAGGGAACTTGGAAATCCAAGAGGTGAGATGGGGATACCAAGGCTGAAGGTACCAAAGGCTTAAGGAAGCCACAGGGATGGATCAAAGCAAACACTGCCTAAAACAGAGTTCCGCTTAAGAAAGGCCCGGGTTCTCAGGCAGCTTTTCTCTATTAGACTAAAGACATGTCTCTCCTTGCTCCCATTCTGCATGCTTCCCCAATCCCTCTATTTTCAGTCATGAGTGTGAAAATGTATATTTTAACATAAATTTTAAATTTTATAATAATGTAAAAATATACCATCTAAAATGTTAGGCTGACTAAGTTGAAGTAAGTTTCTCTTTTAGCCAATCCCTCTCTTTGTTCCATTTCAACTTCTTCGTAATCATGACCAGGCAGTTATTTTAGTAAAAGTTTTTCTGAGTTTCAGTGTCTGTATTAAATAAGACAGAATTACTGAAAAACAAGATCTCAGAAATAGAACCAAGAAATGTCTAAAGAGAATCATAAGTCATCAGTTGCTCCTTAGGGTAGCCTTTTAGATCATATTTTATTCAGTCTAATTCTCAGAAAAATACATTATTTTTTAAATTTGAGACTGTGTCTATTATATTAGGGTACTAACATAAAGTTACCAACAATGTAAAAAGTCAAGTTTCTTTACTTCACTTTCAGAGTGTTGATTTAAAATTGTTTAAAATATGGATTTACACCAGACATGGTGGCATATGCCTATCATCCCAGTACATGGGAGACTAAGACAGGAGGATCGCAGGTTCAAGACCAGTCTTAGCAACTTAGGTAGACTCTCAGCAACCTAGCAAGACCCTGTTTCCAAATAAAAAAAATAAAATAAAATAAAATGTGGAGTTACATAATAAGTTTCTTGAGGAAGAAAAGAGAACTTACCCCAAAAAGAGTGGGGTAGAGTGAAAGAAAAGAATGAGAGTAATGAAAGTAAAAGAAACAGAGGCAGGGAACCTTGAACCTTGAGGGAAAATGCTTAGCATGTTTCTGTGTCTCTTCATTCATAGACTATCTTGGACTGAAGTCCACTGGGCTACAAAAGAGTGTTTTCTTCAAAGTCATCTTAGAATAGGATTGCCATCATGTTTGACTCTATGTCATTATACATCTATGGTATCAAAGAGCTTCATGATTCAGAGGAATCTGATTTCTGAGGACGCATGAGAGCTTATCAATTATGAATTTATTTCATGAGAATGTCTCAATGGGAGTTGTAATGACTGCGGTTCGGTGCATGTAAGAATTGTACATCTTTTAAAATGTTCCCTGTCTCCTTTAATACTCTGCTTAAAATCAAATTGCAGACAGCAGCAGAAGATTAATATGAATCTAAAATAAAATCTCCATGCAGCAGACGCAAGCACATGTGAAATGAGACAAAAAAGATAGATGGGTGACTTGAAGTTTGACAGCTTATTGGAATATTCTCGGTGGAACTGAAAGGTTTAAGGGATAAAACATTGTAGTCTTCTTAGTAGGATGGAGGAGTAAGTAAAAACACATATTTCACATGTAAAGAAATAAAGTCAGAAGACCTGTCTCTGTTGAAGAGGGCAATAGTGAGAAACAGTGAAAAAATAGTTCAAAAACGGCAGCCTCACAGGCTCACTGTATCTTATGCACAGACAAATGCGATTATCTATCTGGAAAGCAACTACCAACATCATGCTTAATGTGAAACACCAGAGCTATTAAAGTCAGAACAAGACATTCAAACCTAGCATTTCTGTAATGCATGTTATTTGCAATCAATAATACTGTCTCCCTGAAAACCCAAAAGAATCAACCGGATTACCATCATAATGAATAATAGAATTTAGAAATTTGGCATAAAGTACACATGAAAAAATGAATGTTTTTCCTAAGTATCAGTGCTAACCATTAAGACAATGTAAAGAACAATGTTTATTTTCACAATTGCAACTAAAAATGAAAATGCCATGTTAATATGCTTAACAAGAAATATATGGGATTCATAGTTCAAGAAACACCAATTTTAGCTGGGAGTGATGGTGCAGCCCGTAATCTCAGTACTTGAGAGGCTAACATAGGAGGATCACAGGTTCAAGGATAGATAGCCTCAGCAACTTAGTGAGACCCTCAGCAACCTAGCGAGACCCTGTTTCAAAACAAAAAATATAAAGGACTGGGGGTGTAGCTCAGAGGTAGAACTCCCTGAGTTCAATCCCCAGTAACACACACAAGAAAAGGAGAGGAGGAGAGGAGAGGAGAGGAGAGGAGAGGAGAGGAGAGGAGAGGAGAGGAAAACCAATTTTAATAAGCAGCATAAAGCACATTTCAATAAATTAGGATATGTTCTTTGTCTATAATGTAAAGACTTAATTTTATAAAGATGGTGATTCCTCTCATATTGATTTTTAAATTTCAAGCAAAATTGGGTGATTTATGCTTTTTTTTCTTTTCCTGAAGGGCAAACATGATGAAATGTTTTCCAGGCTCATTTGGATTGATTATTTTATAAAATAGTAAGCTATGTCTTTAAAAAATAATGAGAAGCTATTATAAGCACTAGAGCTGCATAGGGTAATCCTGATCACAGAGAAAGACAGATGAGTCAATGCAGTAGAATGAAAACCAGAAACATATTTTAGTATTGATCACAGCTCAAAGTTGTCATTTCAAGTCAATGAGTCAATGGTATGTTGTATATCTAATGGTGCTAGAATTTTTAAGTAATGATTTGAGAAAGAAAGAAAGAAAGAAAGAAAGGAAGAAAGAAAGGAAGGAAGGAAGGAAGGAAGGAAGGAAGGAAGGAAGGAAGGAAGGAAGGAAGGAAGGAGAGAGAAAGAAAGAAAGAAAGAAAGAAAGAAAGAAAGAAAGAAAGAAAAAAGAAAGTAATCTCATGTTATTTCTGAACGTGAATTCAAGATGATTTAATATTATGATGTAAATTCTAGCCAGGCGTGGTGGCACACACTTGTAATCCCAGTACTTTGGGAGGCAGAGACTGGAGGATCCGGGTTCGCGGCCAGCCTCAGCTCTCACTCTCTCTCTCCCTGTCTCTCTCTCTCTCTCTCTCTCTCTCTCTCTCTCTCTACTTAGTGAGGCCCTCCGCAACTTCATGAGACCCGGTTTCAAAATAAAGCATAAAAAATAGGGCCAGGGGCATAGCGTGGAGGTAGAACGCCCCTGCGTTCAATCCCCGGTACTGCAAAAAAAAAAATTATTATTAAATTCTAAAGCCAAGATAAGATAGGTAAAAATGTAGGTAAATGTTTACAAAAGCAAGCACTGGGAAAGACTTGCAAATCATGATGACAAAACAAAAAACAAAAAAATTGTTTGATTTGAATACACACAAGTGTAAAACTTCTGTTCTGAAATAGCATACACATATTTAAAGACAGAGAACTAAAAATGTCAAAACACATCATAAAAACAATTGGTGTCCTTCATATGTAAAGAGATTTTTATATAGATGATCGATTCTTTATATAAGTAAAAACTTATACATATATTTCCAATATGTAAGTTTTATTCATATAGAACTTTATATATATACATATATAAAGTTCTATGTATTTAAAGGTCTTATATAAAGTAAAAAGCTTTTACATGAGTAAAAGACAATTGTTCCAGGAATAAAGACAGCCATGAATCAGTTATTCAACAGAGAAGTTTTAATAAATATATAATAGTGTCTAACACCATCTGAATTCAAAGTATTTTAATTTGAATTAATAATAAAATTCTCAATTTAGCATTTTTAAATAAAAAGTAACAATAGCCAATATCAAGAGAGAGAGTACATGTACATTCGTATACACACATATTGGACACGTTTATTTTTTACAGATACATGTAAAATTGTTTTTGATAATTGTTGCCACTTTGTAATTAAATTGGCATTGCATAGCATATAGGGATTATTGAGGAAGAACTATCACCAGAACATTGAGCCTTGCTCTCCAAAAATGAAATACATCATTCCTTCCTTAGTTATTTTTTAATTATACAAACATTCAATGATACCTCATTTTTGTCAAAAACTTGAATAGTGCAAAATTATAAAGAGTACCCTGCAGCATCCCAGCACTGCCTCCTCATTCTGCTGGCAATGGTCTGTCTTTCCAGATTCCTTACTAGACATTTGCATAGATTTTTATTATTTTACATAGTTAATGTCTTAATATAACATTTTGTGTCAGTACTTGGATTTAATGTTTAAAAATATACCTTGAAGATATTACCATGACAGATTTTATAGGATTATTTCTGTAATACCTGTATTGGCTTTGTAGAATGGATAGACCATAATTTATTTAATATCTCCTCTACTAATGGATATGTGAGGGGTATTTTTTGTATTTTCATGCTATTACAAGCAATGCTGCAATTAATGTCTTTATTACGCTCTTGTGTGCATGGAAAATATATCTGGAGAAAAAATATTCAAAGTAAAGGGAATTACTAAAGTTCTGTGTATATTTACTTTTTTTTTTTTTTTTGCGGTACCAGAGATTGAACCTAAGGGCATTCTACCTCCGAGCTACACCCCCGGCCCTATTTTTTATCCTTTATTTTGAAACCAGGTCTCACGAAGTTGTGGAGGGCCTCACTAAGTAGCTGAGGCTGGCCGCGAACCCGGATCCTCTGGTCTCCACCTTCCAAGTACTGAGATTACAAGCGTGCGCCACCATGCCCGACATATTTACTTTTAATAGTAATATCAATTTGCCCTCCAAAGACTATTCCAATACATATTTCTGCTTAGATTACATGAGGTTTTCTGTTTCATATCCTTGTAGCAATATAAGATATTAGCAAACGTTTTCAATTTAAAATGAATAAGAAAAAAGGCCTGTTGTAGTTTTAATTGAATTTCCTCAATTATTAATAAGAATGAACAAATTTCACATATTCATTGAGTTCCCAATGGTTATCATTTGTTCCCTATTTTAATATCTGGTCACATAAAAAATGTATGTTTTATTTCAAATCATTTTACGGATAAAATGTGTACCATGCATATAATTGTACAGTAATAAGTTCCTTCCAAACTATCACAAGAAGTCATATGTGATGTAATGATAAATTTGAATACATAAAAATAAATATATATTTGTTCTTCAAAATCACTTTAGCTTCTATATTAGTTAAAATATTTCTACAATTATTTTATTTTCTCAACACATGTAATCAACAATTCTTTCTTTATAAAGGTAAATTTTTATGTAGTTAAACTAGATCATTAGTTTAATACATTGTTGGATGATATTAATGCCAATTTTTAAAACTATTATCTTAGCCAGCTTTGGTTATGCCATCTTTTCATAGATTGATATCTGAAAGTTTCATTTCTTTTTCTCTCCTCTGTAAGACTTTATATTCCATTAAGTGATAAGGCAACATTTAGGTAGAATTTATGTGCTCATTTAAGGGTATCCTTGACTGCATGTTGATTATTCTTTTTTTACAATTATTGGGTAATTTGATGTTCTTTTTATTGAGTTACATTTGCTAATTTATATTATATCAAAATGTTTTCCAGTCCATCCAAGCTTTTGAATGTGTGGGCATATTTACACACTTTATTTGCTTTACAAGCAATGAAAAAAAATCTCCTCTGTGTCTGTAGGTTTGTCATCACCTCATTCCCAAAATTTTCTTTTCATCTTAAAGAAAATGCAATATTTTTATACATTTATTAGCCTTTTGTCAATAGCCAATTTTTATTTTGTTAATAAAGTCAAATATATATATATATATGCTCTATAAATATATATAGTAATATATATATATGTATATATATATTACTTTGTTTCATTGATTTCTGTGGGTCCCAAATTTTCAACCTTCTGAACCCAATTTTCAAGTAAATACTTTGAAAATTGTCCCAGGGCACCCTTCTGCAATACATTTATTGCGTGTGAAGTACTCTGAAAAATATTTGCCTTTGCAGTACTTACTCCCTCTTTGTGAGACTTTTTTCTGTTTTTTTATTTTATTTATTAAAAATATTTTCTGTCGGGCGTGGTGGCGCACACTTGTAATCCCAGTACTTTGGGAGGCGGAGACCGGAGGATCCGGGTTCGCGGCCAGCCTCAGCTCTCTCTCTCTCTCTCTCTCTCTCTCTCTCTCTCTCTCTACTTAGTGAGGCCCTCCGCAACTCCATGAGACCCGGTTTCAAAATAAAGTATAAAAAATAGGGCCGGGGGGTGTAGCACGGAGGTAGAATGTCCCTGGGTTCAATCCCTGGTACCGCAAAAAAAAAAAAATAAATAAATAAAAATATTTTCTTTGCCAGGCGTGGTGGTGCATGCTTGTAATCCCAGTATCTGGGAGGCTGAGACCTGAGGATCTGAGTTCGCAGCCAGCCTCAGCTACTTAGTGAGGCCCTCCTCAACTTAGCGAGACCCTGTTTCAAAATAAAGAATAAAAAATAGGGCGGGGGGTGTGGCTCGGAGGTAAAATGCCCCTGGGTTCAATTCCCAGTACTGCAAAACAAATTTTTTTTTCTTCCAAAAATTTGATAACATTTACTTTTTTTACTTCTAGAAGGTCTTCAAATTTTGGTATACAGACCAAAATCCTTATCATTGTTTTTACAAAATATTGCACTATTTCTGTAAATTTATCATTTCTATCAATTTAAGGCATTTACATTCTGAGAATGCAGCAGATAAATGTTGTTTGTCCTCTTAAGCTACTCCCTGCTATGACTGATAATTTAATTAACTTTTATTTTGTTTTTTCTCAATAGATTCCCATGGCCTTGTTCATATAATTATTAAATATTTTCTAGTAATACTATGATGTTTCCTTCAAGGTATTTTTCATTTTGATTATTATAATAAATAGATTTACTTCTACTGCAATGTGAAACATTTTTGGCTATTTTTTAAAAGAACAAAAATTCAGAGTTACTTTTTAATTTTAATCTTATAATGAGAAACATTCTACCTCTGAACGACACACCCAGCCCTTTTCATTTTATTTTTTGTTTTGAAACAGGGTAGTGCTGGGATTACAGGCATGTGCCACCAAACCCAGCTATGTTCTAAATCTTGTTGTGATATTTTTTAACATAGATTACATTATATTAATGACAACAGCAGTTATAGACTACAGGAATAAAAAAGTTCATGGTAAATTTCTATCTAATTTAACAAATGCAGACACAGATTTTAATATCAAAGTGGAATCCCTCCACACATTCTCTTCTCTCCCTCCAACCTCTTGCAGGGATTACCTCTCAGCAAATCCAACTAGAGTCGCAGAATTCAGAGGTCTTTACATATGTCCAAGACAAGGCATGAGAACAGGAAAAGGACAAAAGAAAAAGGATGCAGAACGACTCCAAATAGAAAAAGAAGAACATGTTATATATACATACATACATATATATATGTATATATATATGTATATGTATATATGTATATATACATATATATATGTATATATATATGTATATATATATGTGTATATATATATATATGTATGTATATATAACATGCTCTTCAATTTGGCTTCTCACTTCCTCCTTCCCATTACATTGTTTCCTATTTTCTAAATAGTATGTATTCTTTCTGAAATGAACTTGTGTGTGTGTATTTATTTTATATTACTTGTTTCTAACTCAACAGAAAGTACCACATGAGTTGCAAATGATCTTAGCATGTTTGATGATGAAGCTAATACAATGCAACTTGGAACAAAGTAGGAACTCTAAATATTTTTTGAAAGAATGAAGGAAAATCCTCCTCATGAATCCTTGAGCTTGATACAGAGTCCTCTTTTTTCTGTTTTCAGAGTACCCAATATAAGTCACTAAATATTTCACTGTTACAGTGTTTATCATGGTACATTATAATTACTGACTTGAATCTTTTACCCTAGGGTATGAGTAATATTAGCTGTATAATTTCTAGCAAAACTAACAGGCTTACTGTGTGCTGGACCGTTTGCCATATCACTTAAAACTCACCATGTAAGGCTAACATTGCCTCTGTTTTACACTGTAGGATGGAGAACTTACTAACAAAATTTTTACATCCCTCTGCTGTGACAGAGCTACCTCATGCTCAGTCTGGTTACAAAGTCAACTGCACCCCTAACTAAAATTCTGTACTTTCTATTTTAGCAAGAAGTATAAAAATGTTTTAAAACATACTTGTTTCTTGGTATTGAAAATGATTAAACCTCAGACTGCCAGATCAATTAATAAACAAGATGCAAAAGTGTTAATAATTTGCCAATTTGAACTGATATACTGTAGTTTCCATTTTAAAATTTGGTCCCCTTTAACCTTTCACTGCCAAGGCCAAACCTCATGACTAATTGTCTCAGAGAGAGGGGGTAGATACTGCCACCAACAAAGAGGCCATTGATTCAACTTTGAGCCTGAGAGCTAACTTTCTCTACCTCTTTAACAAGTTATTTCAGAGAAAGTCTGGACATGAAATTGCATATTATTATAAATGAGACTGTATGACTTTTTGCCTCTGAATCAATTAGAATTCAAAAATTGGGTTAAAGGTGATTAATTATTATGATTCTTTTTTTTCCTAGGAATTGATAAAACCCTATAGTTTAAAGTTGTGTGTGTGTGTAGGGCAGGGGGTAGGTTACTGGGAATTGAACCCAGAGGCATTCTACCTCTGAGCACACCCCCAGCTCTTTTTATTTTTATTTTTTGTTTGTTTTTGAAACAGGGTCTCTCTAGGTTGCTGAGAGTCTTGCTAAGTTGCAGAAGCTGGTCAACAGTATCAGTTATTGTATGCTGATCCCTTCAAAGGTTCTCTTTTTAAGATTATTGTAAGCTTTCTAAATGTTAAAACAAATGACCTGGAATTAGGGACAGAGATATGGACTGATAAAAAGATGATAAAAATCTCACAAAGCACTAAAACTTTGATGAATGAAAGACATGTTATAGTTAGAGATAAAATGTCCCCTAAAGAGTTCATTTACTAATGTTTGGAGCTGATGTAATTGAGTCATGAGAGTTATAATCCCCACAGTGGATAAGTCAATTGGATTTTTCTAGGTAGTGACCCAGGGTGTGGCTGGAGGCTGGAGGAGACCCAGGCCTGGGGGTGCTGCCTTGGAGATTATATATGGCTCTTCCTCCCTCTGCTCTCTCTCTTGCTTTCAGCCTCCATGATGTGAGGAGCACGGCCCATGTGCTCTCCCTCTGTCCACCTCCTTCCACCATGCCCTGAGATCCGTGGTTCCCAGCCTCACATGGACTGAACCCCAAACCATAAGAAAATAAATCTTCTTTCCTCTAAGTTACATGATCAGTCTTTTATATTATAAATGTAGGAATGCTAACCAGAACAGAAAATGGTACCAGGGAAGTGTGATTGCTACTATATCTAAATCTGGCCCTGTGGATTGTAATTCTTTGGAACTGGTTTGTGAGAGGAAATTGGAAGGGAGAGAATGTAGCTAGAAAGGTGGACAGTAGAGACTGTGCTTAGGATATTGGGGGGAAAAGAGGACTCCATAAGGAAATGGAGTAGAGGCCATATGTGTTTTACTATGGCAAAAAGCTTATCCACATTTTTCCCATGTCCTGAAATTTTGTGTGAGGCTGAATTTAAAGACGATAGGCTGAAAAGACTGTCCTTTGTCCAACGTATGTGTTTGGCGCCTTTGTCAAAAATCAATTGGCTATAAGTTTGTGGACTTGTTTCTGTATCTTCTATTCTGTTCCACTGGTCTATGTGCCTGTTTTTGTGCCAGTACCATGCTGATTTTATTACTATAGCTCTGTAGTATAATTTGAAGTTAGGAATTGTGATACTTCCTGCATGGTTCTTATTGCTGAGAATTGCTTTGGCTATTCTGGGTCTTTTGTTTCTCCATATGAAATTAATGACTGATTTTTCTAGCTCTGAGAAAAATGATGTTGGTATTTTGATAGGGATTGCATTGATTCTGTAGATCATTTTTGGCAGGATGGCCATTTTGATGATGTTTATTCTGCCTATCCAAGAGCAGG
>PVJS01002583.1:0-38754 GCA_004027185.1 Glis glis
AGCCAAGTGTGGTGGTGCACGCTTGTAATCCCAGTACTTGGGAGGCTGAGACAGGAGGATCACAGGTTTGCAGCCAGCCTCAGCAACTTAGTGAGGCCCTCCACAACTAAGTGAGACCCTGTTTCAAAATAAACTAAAATAGGGCTGGGGTGGGTAGCTCGGAGGTAGAATGCCCCTGGATTCAATCCCCAGTACCACACACACAAAAAAATTAAAAGTTCCCTGTAAGTCCCATGGAAATCCAGGTTTAAACACCTTGTATATACCCTCCAGCCTCCATGCCAGAGTATCAAAGAACAATCAATTGTTCTGAAGAAAAGAAAGAAAATGCACAACACAGAGAGAAGAGCCTAGATTTTCTCGCACAATGACCATTACTAAAAATGATAATGTCAACTTGAACTATTTTAATCTGGTTCAAAAATTAATTAGTGGGATAAATGGGTTATTTCAATGTACCACCCAGAGGGAATTTGACCAACATTTTATGAACCTGGATATTTGCTTGGCATTTTTTATTCACAATCCCTAAACAGCACCTTAAAGTTCTACTGGGATTTTTTGTTTTGTTTTGTCTTGTTTTTGTACTTGGAATTGAACTCAGGGACATTCTATCTCCAAGCTGCACCCCAAGTCCTTTTGGTTTTTTATTTTGAAACAGGGTCTCACTAAGTTGCTGAGGGTCTCACTAAGATGCTGAGATTGGTCTTAAACCTGCGATCCTCCTGTCTTGGCCTCCCAGGTACTAGGATTACAGGCATGCACCACCACGCCTGGCCAAGGTTTTGCCTTTTTAAAAAATGATTTCCATGCATTACCCTGTTCAGTCCATTCAACAACCCAAAATATGGGTAAGGTAAGGCTTATTTTTCCTATTTTACAGGCAATACAACTGAGATTCACAGAAGAGAAATGGCATATTAAGACAACACAGATGGTTGAATGAAAGCTGAATCTAATGACAAAATCTCAGATCTTGAAGCCAGTATGCCTTCTTTCCCATCCCCAACCCTACACCCACCATGCTGGGGATCAAACCCAGGTCCTTACACACACTAGGCAAGCACTCTACTACTGAGCTACACCCCCAGCCCCAATATGCCTTCATAACACCTCAAAAAATAATTCATGTTATCAGAGCCTCCTCTTTTTCTGCTCACTCCAGCATAATAGCAAATGATATTATAAAATGGAAAACTCAATAACTCTAATAGCTATTAAAAAACACTATTGATGCTCACAGCCAGGACTTCATGATGTTTATTCTAATGTCCTCATTTACTACGACACTATCATTGTAAAATGAAAACCATTCAACAGAATTGTGTCCTTTGACTTTCTGAAATCGATTTCTACTTGGGCTAGGAAGTACAGTAGCAGGTTAAAACTCGAAAATAAGAAAAAAATCTACATCACAAGTTATTCATCAACAACAATAAAAAGTCAATATTTACTTGAATTTTAAAAGGAAATAGAATTTGTGAGGAATCCAAATAAAAGGAAGATCTGCTTAAGAAATGTGCGCATCTCATCCTTGGGTTATATTCCAGGGAACCAAGAGGCCTGGTCAAGTGGTGGGGTTTTGTTTGTTTGTTTGTTTGTTTGCTTATTTGTTTGTTTTTTTTCCACTCATCATGATCAATTTCACATCAAGGAACTACACTGAGGATGTTGCAATTCAATCTGATTCTCATGCTAGCAGAAGTCATTACTTCACCCGGGGATTCATCATTTTAGTCACAGGACATTGCCACTGGCCACCCAGTTCTTTTTAGACACCAGAAGGGAGAAAATTGCTTTGACTGAACCTTTGGATGCCCTAGGTTTCCTATAGGTGGAATCAACATCATTCCCTCCCAAGAAGTAGAGAAAATTCTCTGGGTACAAAAATCTTTTCCAGTCAGAAAGGGAGTTTCCAAGCTCTTCTTGGCAATCCCTCTAAGTTATCCCCCTTTCCCTTTCTCTTGATATTTGCTTGCCCTGTGTCTTTGTTTAATTGATCTCTTTAAAAACAGTCCTAAGGTACCACAAAAAAAAAAACAGTCCTAAGGGTCTTGCCTTTCCTAATATGGAAATGTACTATAAAGGTACAATAAGTAAAACAATATAGCAGAAGTTCAAGAATAAATACATAGGTCTCAAAATCTTAGCACAGCCCCCCCCCTCACTTCAGGAGAATTGAGTCTCTTTGATTCCCCTCTGAACACCTAAGCTTAGAACAAGGCATCACCTAGTAGTGTTTAATAATTATTTGTTGAATGAATGAATGAATGACAGGTTTGCAGCTAGGTTCCAAATGGAGGAATATATTCATAATAAAGGAAGTAAAAGAGACTCAAGGGAGGAGCTGAGTGATACAAAGGGAGAAGGACTAGAGAAACAAAAGAAAAACAATTTAAAAATGCCTAATAGAAGTTGTTTGTTGCCGGGCATGGTGGCACATACCTGTAATCCCAGTACTTGGGAGGCTGAGACAGGAGGATCGCAGGCTGGAGCACAGCCTCAACAACATAGCAAGACTCAGCCATCTGTCAAGACCCTGTTTCAAAACAAAACAAAAATTAAGGGCTGGAATGTACTTCAGAAGTAGAATGCCCCTAGGTTCAATCCCCATAACCCCCCCACACACATACACACACACACACACAAAAGTTGTTTGTCATTTAATGGACAATTATCCTTCTGTGTCTCATTAATCTTCAGTAAAGCCATAGCTTCAGAATATGCATGCAAATATACCACATTATCTTTGAGAGAAAGATGGGCTGAGTTTGGAGCCTTTTGTCTGAATTTTGTAACAGGTTTATGTTCATGTATTCCAGGTAGATACTTTTGACTCAGGAATTCTAAGATTCATTCTATGAACATAATTGGGCAAAATTTTAAAAGGTGTAAAAACCATGTTTATCCCAGAGTTATTTATAGCAGTGAAAAGTAGGAAACAACTTCAACACATATCAGTAGAAACTTAGGTGAATTAATGTGCACCCGTGCAACTGGATTCTATGCAGCCATTAAAAAATAAATGAGGTGCACAGTTTTATATATTGTCATGGAAACATTCCCACAGAATATTGTTAAGTAAAAAAACGCAGCTAACAAAACAATAGTAAGTATAAAATGAGGCTTTTTTTAATATACAGATACTCGCATAGGGGAAAGGTCTAGAAGAATAGCAACAGTGGTTAGCTCTGGGAGGTGGCATTTTTCTCCCACTTGACCTTTCTAAGAGAAATTATTTTCCTTTTTCCAGAACCTACAGCTAAATATACTGCAATACACTTTTGCAAAGGAAAATATAGTTATTTCTCCATCTGGCCATCCAACTTTCTACATGTAGGATTTCACTGCCTCCCACCAACTGTAAAAGATGTGCCTCATCTATTACAAGGTGTTGCCATTAGAGGAAGATTCAAATACAGGCTCAGGTTCAGTCAATTTTAAGGCCAGAAGTAATTGTCCTTTTCTGTCAAACTCAGCATGCTCAGAGATGACCAAGGGTAATATTTTAAACATTTGGATTAAAGATTTGCAAGGTCATTGATGGGGAAAGTCACACCTTTAAAGAATGTTAACAACTAAATCACTTAGGTGGGAATTTAGCCAGTTGAAGTCCAGGACGGTTACAGCTTCCCTGCACTCAACAGAGGAAGAGGCCCCAGGAGGACACAGGAAAGATGCTTATGGCTTCTTATCATCAAACCAACTCCTCCAGCAAATCTGTATGTCACAGGCTTTACAACATCATAACACCCTCCTCTGCAGGTCTGACCAGGGAGCCATTTCTCTCCTTCCCTCTCTACTCCCTAAAAGCACAAGAGAATATAGAGGGATGAGGGATGGGAGTTGGGGAATTTTCTGCTTCTTGTTCCCAGGACCAGCATTGCCAGCATCTCTCCTGGGTTCAAAGGCAAAAATAAATTCCCAGATAACTCTTAAGCCCTGCCTTTGGTTGTGGGGGGCCCAAGGGGCAGGGAGGGGGAGGAGAGTGAAGGGGAGAGGAAGGAAACAAAAGAAAGAATGGAGGGAAGAAGAAAGAAAGATGCCCATTCCTTTTCCCTAATGCGACCCTGTGGCTGAACCTGTGTCAAGAACATAAATTGGTTTCCCAAACACGACAGATCTGAGAAACAACGTCGTCATAAGCTCATATGTTCCACTGATTTGATGTGGCTATAAAAGCAGACTAGCCTCCGGATAAAAACCTGGTCTCTGAGATCATGGGTCCTATTACAATAAAACTTCCCTGTAACAATTCAGACCCAGGTATATGGAAAACACTTCACTTGCATAGTTTTCCCCAGTGTAGTAAAAAATTTATTTCATCCACGATGGAGCCCGTTTTCTCCCAGAAAGAGATATGGGAGGTTTAATAAGGGAGTGGCTTTGCTGTGGTTTCTGACCCAGCTGATGGAGGCCAGTTTTCTCCTGCATCCCAAGGACCAGGGACTCCTGCCGGCATCGAGAAAGTCACCGTGTATGAGTTTCCCATGATCCAGCCTGGAACAGAGCCTAGGATAGCCTTGGTACCACATTTCTCACCCCGTCCACATGCTGCCTGCGCCAGGGGTTGGAACACAGCAAGGTATGACACCTAAGCATTCTGGAAGTGCCCGGCAGCAGAGCATCGTTAAGCCTCCCTGCCTATGTCCTCTGCCTTGCTCAAGGCAGCCAGGATCCTTCCCACACTGCACCTTCCTCTTGGAAAATGAGTGTATGTCAGTCACTTACACTTTATTGGGAATTCAAATATCTCCTCTGCCAAAGACATTTTAACATATAACCCTTCAACTTGCAAGAAGGAACATTTTGTTTCTTATAGGAATCCCAGGCATATTTGTTTAGGCACTTGGAGGTACAAGAGAGAAGGAAGATGTGTCCAGAACCTTGAAATCTCACCATCCTCTGGGTGGATGCCGAAAACAAATATGGCCCCCAAATCAAAGCAGTCACTGCAGCAGAGATGCCCATAGGAAAACTGCTCACTGACAGAGCAGAGGTAAATCCACTTTCAAGCCATCTCTTTGAAGGGTCACCTCCCAGATGGACAAACCCCATTTCTGTTCCCTCACACAGTCATTTCCCCCACGCAGACTGAATACCCAGATGGAATGGATCCCACCCCCAAAGAAATATACTCTTACTGGCTCGGGAGTGGATGTGGCATACTACAATCACCTGTAACTTTCAATGACGGGTTGCATATTTACAATTATTTTAATTACACTTGAAAGGACAGAGATCAGGAACAGATGTCAGACCTATGAATTAAAATTAACGATCATTTGTTAATGGAGTGAAAAGCCATTCATCATTTTATTAGAACTAATTCGTAAGGCCATATAGAACTTTTTACAGTAGAGCAAACCTTCATTCTCTTTAGAATATTAAGATTTCAATTAATAAAATGCAGAGAACAGGGTTGCCCAAGTAAAATGTCTACTTGTTAAATGTTGGTAGTTGTCAATTAGTGTCAAGAACTAAATATTTTTCAATAAAGTGAGTATCCAAATGTTGACCAAGCTATGTCTACATCTGTCCTTCCTTTCTTTACTAACTTATTCAATAAATATTTGAGAGCCAAGTACCATACTTGGCAAAGGGATACATTGGTGAGCGAAAATAGACATAGTCCTGCCTTCCTGGGCCTAGTAGTCTGAAGGAGACAGATATTAATCAAATAATTGCACTCACTACTGTAAAATTGGAAGTGTGACAGGGGATAAGCATGTGCAAAGGTCCTGTGACGGTAGCATGTAGTGAAAGGACCAGAGGCCAGATTGACTGGAAAAGTAAGCCCAAGAAGAGATCTGGTGCAAGAAGAGGTCGAAGAGACAGGCAGGGACTTGTGGGCCACGCCTAGACTTTTTGTCACAAGAACAGGAAACCATCAAAGGGAGGCATTTAAGAGGGAGAGTCAGACAGATTTGAATTTCAAGGTCACTCTGGCTGCAGTGTGGAATCTAAACAGGAGGGAGGGAGACAAAGTGAACATACAGAGACCAGCCAGGCAGAATTTGCAGTCATCTGGATGCAAAATGATGGAAACAGAAGAACAATGGAGGAGGAGAGGTATTGGCAGAATGCTGGCCGGGCTGGGAGTAGAGATAGAGAGATGTGATTGGATTCAAGAGATGTTTGGAAGCTTTCTTAGACCAGGCAGGGATTGGATGGGACAGTGGTGATGATAAGCAAGGAGTCTAAAAATGGTTCTTGGGTTTCTGTCCTACAGAACTGGGTGGGTGGTAATGTCACGTACCGAGATGAGGCTTGCTGGAGGAGGCCCAGCTGAAAAGGGAAGGTTCTGGATCTCTAGGTGATAAGCTCATGCATGCCTTCCCTAATCATGCCACTCTAGCAGAAGCCATGGCTATAGTAGGGAAGATGGTGGAGAATAAATAGATAGATGATGATGATAGATGATAGATAGATAGATGATAGATAGATGATAGATAGATAGATGATAGATAGATGATAAATAGATAGATAGATGATAGATAGATAGATGATAGATAGATAGATAGATAGATAGATGATAGATAGATAGATAGATAGATGATAGATAGATGATAGATAGATAGATAGATAGATAGATAGATAGATAGATAGATAGATAGATAGATGATAGATAGAGTGTGACCATTTTTAGTTGATCAAGATCCCACGTTTCCATGTTCTCCTTCCCTGGGGATATTAGCGCTGGAAAGGATTGGGGAGATTTTCTAGTACCACTCCCTCTTACTAGACAGGTAAGTGAAGGGATCTTACCCGACATCGCCACACAGAGGAGCAGAGCACAAGGACCAGCCCAAAGAAGGGCACCGTAGAGAGAAGGGTGCCAGGAGAAGCCTTTAGGCAGCAGCCCAGCAAATACAGCCTGACTGCCAGGTACTGAGGACCAAAGATGAGCAACACACCGGCATTAGGGAAGGAAGGCATGTTAGCAGGCAGCTGGAACCCAGTGTGTAAGCGTTGCGATGGAGACAGCCAAGGTGTGACAGGTGTTCACAGGAGCATCAACAGCCTCCAGGAAGGAGGAGTCAGGGGTGAGTTCTTAAGGTCACCCCTGAGCTGAGTCTTCAGGAATGATGAGGGGGTATTTGAGTGCTGCCAGAAGGAAGTATAACCCTACGCAGGTTAGACCCTGATGCCTCTCCTCCTCTTCCACCCTGTTCTCCTCCTCCTTCTCCTCTCCTCCTCCTCCTCCTCCTTCTCCTCCTCCTCCTCCCCCTCATCATCGTCATCATCATCATCATCATCCTCACCCTCCTCCTCTTCCTCCTCCTCCTCCTCCTCACCATCATCATCATCATCCTCATCCTCACCCTCCTCCACTTCCTCTGTGGTCCTTCCTAGCACAATCCTGTGAAGAAGTTTGAGTTTTTGGGAAACAGCTGAAAAGGACGTTTGGTCCTCTTCAGGCAACCCTCACCTTCTTCCCAGGAAACACACCAAGCCCTCCTGGGGTTGAGCAGAGTCCAGATGAGCCCTTCAGGATGTGCATCAAGTCAGAGTCACAAAGATAGGGGGAAATACAGCAAAAACAAAGCACCAATGGCTATCTCCATATGTTATCCTTCCACAAAAGTTCTGGCAAGTTCATCTTGACTGTGGTATGGAGAGTAGATTGGAGAGAGGAACCGGGGATGGTTTAGGGGAGAGTGCATCTGACACATGATAGAGGGGCTAGATGGGGAATTCAAACATTTTTCTGTGGAGAGTGAGCAAATAATTGAGCAAACCAGCAACATCTAATTATACCACATAATTTACCACCCTGCTACCCCTGCAAGGATCTACCCAAATAGGGCACCAGATTTTAAAAAGAGAAATACATAAGGCAAGTGAAAGAAATCGGCTTGGTTCGCACTCCAACAGAAATTGAGTGTTTTCTCCTCTCCTGGTTCTGAAAATCCCTGGCCTCGGTGCCCTCTTGGAAACAAGGGAAGAACTAAAACCAGATGACCTCCCAGCCCCTTCATTTCAGAGGACTGGCAGGGAATGACAGTTTTGCAGTGGAGGGAGGTTTCGCTCTGACCCAAGGGCAACACCCCAAGTGGGTACAGAAGAGGATTCCCAGATTGAAAATAATGGCATGAGAGTCAATGTCATCATCTTGCCCTAAGCTGCTCAAAAGGCTGCCTCCCACCTCCATGAACAACGTCAGGTCTATAGAGCATTTCTCTCTCGTTCCCACCCCCTTACGTACACATGCATCCATCTGCACACATTCATTTAGAGAGCTTAAAAAGGACATCCCAGCCAGGCGTGGTGGCGCACGCTTGTAATCCCAGTACTTGGGAGGCTGAGACCGAGGATCCAGATTCTCGGCCAGCCTCAGCTACTTAGTGAGGCCCTCAGCAACTTAGTGAGACCCTGTTTCAAAATAAAGAATAAAAAATAGGGCTGGGGGTGTAGCCCGGAGGTAGAATGCCTCTGGGTTCAATACCTGGTACCACAAAAAAAAAGGACATCCCCAGCCCCTTTCTCCTCAAGGCCTTTCTCTCAACAGACTCTAAATGCCCAGCCTGTTTCCCCCTTCCTCCTTGCTCCCCTCCCACCTCTGTGGTCTCTCATACGATCAGTGCCCCCTCGTAATGCGGGCCCTCACTTTAGCAGACTGGGGGAAATCATGCAAGGGAATTGTTTTGAGGTTAGGATCCATTAGTCCCCAGAAACATCTTTCCCCTGTCACCACAGAGAGGGGAAGCTTGTGGAAACAGAGACAAGAAGCCCACGCTCTCTCATAAGTCCCTGGCCTCCTCCAGGACAGATCTGCCCTGGGATTCCTTAAGGATGGATACCTTAATGCACCCATCAAAGGGCCCACTTAGGAGTACCACTTGGAATGCTGTTTGTGTGGTTCTCCCTTTTCAAATATAAGGCAAAAATGAGTTTGTCAAGACTGAGCTGCTGGGCGAGCTAGAAGCATTCCTGGGAGTGAATACCCGGGGGCCGAGCAATCAATCCCGGTCGCGGGGGCCGAGCCTGAACGCTAGCAGGCTCAAGTGTAATTTAGGGCTGTGCTTATTACAGGCTCAGACCTTGTTTGATGCACTGGAGTGGAAAAAAGTTCCCTCTCTGCATGTGGCCGTGTCCTGTGTGTCTGTCGGATCTTTAACAATGTAAACATCAGAAACAGATGGGGAAATCCAGGCCAGTGCCAGGCCAAACAGCGCTCACTACAGACAATGCGCCACCGTGCCAAGACAAATACGCTCTGTCGATATCGCTAATTTATAGCACGCTGGAACCAAGCAAAACAAATAACAATTAAGGCCCAGAAATCTTAAAATGAATAACCTTTCTGTACACAAACTCAATGCCACTATTAAAAGGCCATCAACTGCGACGAATATATGAAACATAACAATGAAATCCTTCTTATGTGAATAATTACTGAATAATTACCAGGAAAGGGGGCATTTCTCTGCTTTGCAGAGTCTGTGGGCTCTGGACACTAAGCCTTGCTTTAGCAGAGCTCACAGGCGCTTTCTAAAGGCCTTTGCAGATGGCGTCGCTAAGATAACACCAGCAGGGGAGGCCCTCGTGTCCCCATTTTTCAGATGAGACAACTGCAACATAGACTGATGACATGCATGGCTTGGTCACATTGTTCTAGTGGACAAAACAGGGTCTCAAACTCTTCCACCACCTTGCAGGATCCTCATACCTGCAACCCCCATGGCCCTCACTCCATACTGCATCTCTTTGTCTTTATTTCTTTTATTTTATTGTAAATTAACAAATTATAGTTTTATATATATGTGTGTGTATAACTACAATGTGTGTGTATGTGTGTGTGTGTGTACAGTACAAAATGATGTTTCGATTTACTAATATGATGAGAGATCATTAAATCTAGCTAATTAACATATCCATCGTCTCAGACACTTATATTTTGTGGTGAAAACAATTTACTCACCTAGCAATTTTGAAATGTACAATCCTTGCAAGGAGAGAGATAAAGGGAGGGTGGGAAGGAAGGAGGGAAAGAGAAAGAGAAAACCGGGTGTGGTGGTGCACACTTGTAATTCCAGTACTTGGGAGGCTGAGACAGGAGGATCACAGGTTCAGGCCAGCCTCAGCAACTTAGTGAGGCCCTCTGCAACTTAGTGAGACCCTATTTCCAAATAAAAAATAAAATAGGGCTGGGAGCATAGCTCAGAGGTAGAATGCCCCTAGGTTCAACCCCCAATACGAGAGAGAGAGAGAGAGAGAGGAAGGAGAGGGAGAGAATATATTAAAAGAATTTTAAGAGATATATCAATTACAATATATGCATCTTAACAACATCCTGATTCAAATAAATAACTTTCAAACTAGATAAAGGCTTACATTAAGGAATTGTTAATTGTTTTAAGTGTGACAATGGTATTGTGTTTATGTTTTTAATACCCTTTAACTTTCAGAAATACATAATGTAGTTGTGTGTGTGTGTGTGTGTGTGTGTGTGTGTGTGTGTGTGTGTATGTGTTGCTAAGGACTGAGCCCAGGGGGATTCTACCTCCAAGCTACACCCCAGCCCTATTTTATTTTTTATTTAGAAACAAGGTCTTGCTAAGTTGCTGGGAGCCTCACTAAATTGCTGAGGCTGGCTTCGAACCTGTGATCCTTCTGTCTCAGGTTGCCAAGTACTGGGATTACAGGTGTGCACCACCATGCCCAGCACATAATAAAATATTTATGGATAGAATGATACATCTGAGATTTCCTTTATAATTATGAAGGAGGATAGTGTAAGTGGGGTTAGATGTTTCCAATTAGATGAGTTGATAATTGTTGAAGGTGGGCAGTGGGGACCTAAGATCTCATTATACTATTCTGTTTCTTTTGCATCTATTTTTAATTTTCCATAATAAAATATTAAAATATGAGCTCCTAAACAAAAAATACAGTTTTATATGTACTGACAAGTAAAGAACATATTAAGTGAAATATCCATTTCTGGGGTAAAATATCTCCCTTATGATAATAGTCATTTATAAATAAAATATAAAACAAAAACACACACACAAATGTAAATATATTCCTAAAAGTCAAGAAGGTTATACTCTAAACTAAACTATTACTAGCAGTTACTACTAAGAAAGAAACTGGGATTGGAAAGTGGAAAGGTGATATTGGTGGAGGAAAAATTTCCTTTTTATCTGTCCTTTGTGTTTTTATAAGAATATATTAATGTGGTACTTGTGTAATTTTAACAATATTAAACATCATTTGCCAAAACTTTAACAAGAATTTAGGGAGCCCTTACCTTGTTTCCAGACTGATTCCTCAGCAGCATAGATAGATGTGAGCTGATTAGGGGAGGGAGGGAATGGTGTCTTGGTTCATTTCTTGTTTGTGGGTCACCAACATCCACTGGGGAGAAAGAGAAAAACTTTTACTAAGCACCTACTAAATGTCAGGCACTTTCACATCCATTATTTTCATGATCTTCATAATAATCATGGGCCAACCATTGTAGTCCCAAAGTTAAGGGGCTTTTACAATTCCAGTCAGCTGGTAGTGGGTTAAGTCGGAACTCAAATCCAGGTCCAACTCCAAAGTCCATGCTCCTTCAGCCATGACATGTTGCACACAATCAGCTTCTTCTGTGGTTTGGGGCTTCCCCTGGGACTGAGGAGAGTAGGGATATGATGGTAGTGATAAGTAGGTGTGTCAGTCAGTGTTTCTTCACTGAGACCAAAATACCTGACAAGAACGACTTAAAGGAGGAAAGATTTGTTTGGGCTCATGGTTTCAGAGGTTTAGTCCATGGTCTGCTGGTTCCGTTGCTCTGGGCCTGAGGTGAGGCAGAATGTCATGGTGGAAGGGCGTGGCAGAGGGAAGCTGCTCAGCTCATGGCAGCTGGGAAGCAGTGAGGAAGGAGATAAGCCCTTCTAGAGCATTCCCCCCACCCCGTGACCTACTTCCTCCAACTAGGTCCCACCTCCAAAGGATTACTCCACTGATGAGGTCAGAGTCTCATGATCCAATCATTCCCCCAAAGACCTCACCCCTAAATGCATGAGACTGTTGGGGCATTTGAGATCCAAACCACAACAATAGTAAAGAGAAAGAAGAGAACTGGCACAACTGACAGGGAAGAAGAGGAGCAAGGTCAGGAGGAGGGGTACGGGAAAGATGAAGTTGATGGCTAAGGCTGGTGGCAGCCAGGCCTGGCGATGGAGTGTCACACAGCAATTGTGAACCAGCATGGTGCTGCTGCTGCTGCTGAGTGTGATGGTGGATGTGTTGGTGGTACAGAGGGCTGATCAGAATCGGGAGCTGCTTTCTCCCTGGCATATCATGGGGTGGGAGGAAGATACAGTAGAAATGGGGGTGGTGGGTTCAGAACTGAAGACAGCGAGGTGATGGTGGTGGCGGGAAGCAGGGCTGGACATGATGGGGTGGGAGGAGTAGCGGTAACAGCAGGAGGGTGGAAGCAACCACGAGACAGCAAGTGGTTCCAGCAGGAGAGTCCCCCAGCAGGGAGAGGGGAGGAGAGAAAAGGGAAGAGGGAGGGAGTAAAAGCATCCGTGCCAAGCGCTAAGACTGCCAGCAAGCAGCCCGCCCCCAGCTCTTCGTGGAAATGTCATAAATAAAAATGTACCAAGCCAGCTCCTCAAATGGTCAGTCTCTTTCACAGGTCCTTCCCGAGTGTGAGTGGTTCCTCTGCCTGGAACACCCCCCTCTACTCTCAGGGGGGCTCCTCATCTTTCCAGTTTCCACTAAAATATTACCCCTCAAAGAAGCCATCCTGTCTGCTCTAAGAAGACGCCCGACCTGCCCTCTCTCCTTCCTTTCTGGTTATTTCTTAGAGCATGGATCCCATTTTGTAATTACTTTTTTCTTTGTTTACTTGTTAATTATCATCACAGCGAATCATAACTCCATGCAGGAGTGAGCGGGGTGGGGATCCAGTTGATTTTGTTTATCACTACTCCTAGAACCCAGCAAAGTGGTTGGCACACAGTTGGTGCTCAATTATTGTTTGAAGGGTAGATGGATTAAAAAAAGAGGTAAGCAAGGGAGGAAAGAGCTAGGGAAAGAGGAAGAAGGGGAAGGAAAAGAGAAGAAGGGACATAAAAGAAGAAAGGACAAGAAAGAGGGAGGGAGGGAAAAAATTATAATAGTACACGTCAGCTTTCTGCTACCTAAGGGCAAAGGGCAGGCAAAGTTCCTTGAACATTTTTTCGAGTAGCACCTACTCCAAAAGGAAGATTCTCAGTTTGGAAACCCAGGCTATAACCCTGCACTAAGCTGATTATTCATTGCCTTTATCTGTGCTCAATCTCCTGTCCATTACTCAGGATAGCAAAGAATTGGCTGGAAATTGCTGCATAGAAAATGATGTGTGCATCTGAAATATTATTCACTTGTCTGAGAGCTGCTAGACGACGCTCCAAGTTGACTTCATGGAGTATTTATAACTGTGAAAACAAGTTGTTTCCAAAATAAACATGGTATTTTTAGCCCAACGCTGTTGATAACCTGTTTTGTTAAGTCATCATTTCGGCTCGGCGTCAGCGGTACGTCTCCAGGCACTGCTGGGGCCAGGAAGCATCTTCATTCCCTGGATGCTCGGCTCATGGGGTGATGGACAGAGGCCTGGCTGCCCCCAGGAGCTTGTCCCTTAACCCACCAGGGGCAAGGAAAGTCTGGTCCGACCTCCTTAAAGAACTCCGCTCCCCTTGGCTCACCTTCCTCCCTGCATGTTCTTCCTCCCTCTGTGGGTGGCCAAAGTGGAAGAGTAAAAAGAAAAGGTATGGTGCAGAAAGCAGCACATGGCTTGGCACATGGTGACACACCTGACCTGGGGTGGCACCAGGTGGCTGGAGCGCCCTGGAGCCTCCGACCTCAGTCACCGAAGCTGTGTCGTCCCTCGCTATCGCCTGATCCCCGCCACCTCCAGGCCCGGAGGAGGTTCATCTGCTCCTTCCCTGACTGCAGCACCAGTTACAACAAGGCCTGGAAGCTAGATGCGCAACTGGGCAAGCACACGGGGGAGAGACCTTCTGCTTGTGACTATGAAGGCTGCGACGAGGCCTTCGTCAGGGACAACCATCTGAGTCGCGTCCTAATTCAGACTGGAGAAAAGCTGTTTGTACAGCCAGTGGCTGTGATCAGAAATTCAGCACAAAATCAAACCTGAAGAAACATTTTGAACACAAACATGAAAATTCGCAAAAACAATATGTATGCAATTTTGAAGATTGCAAGAAAGCCTTAAGAAACATCAGCAGCTGGAAGTCTTTTCATGCCAGCACACCAATGAGCCGCTACCCAGCTGCACCCAGGAAGGCTGTGGGAAGCACTTGGCCTCACCCAGCGGGGTGAAATAACACGGGAAGGTCCACAAGGGCTATGTATGTCAGAAAAGGTGTTCCTCTGTGGCAAAGACATGACAGAGCTTCTGAAACACATGAGAGAAAATCATGAAGAGGAAATAACATGTGAAAAATGCCAGAAAACGTTTAAACACAAAGATTATCTAAAGCAGCACATGAACACTCATGCCCCCAAAAGGGATGTGTTTCGATGTCCAACAAAAGACCTTGGTAGAACTTACATGACTGCCGGGCGTGGTGGCGCACGCTCTTAATCCCAGTACTTGGGAGGCTGAGACCAGAGGATCCGGGTTCGCCACCAGCCTCAGCTACTTAGTGAGGCCCTCTGACACTTAGTGAGACCCTGTTTCAAAATAAAGAATAAAAAATAGGGCTGGGGGGTAGCTCGGAGGTAGAATGTCCCTGGGTTCAATCCCCCCAGTACCACCAAAAAAAAAAAAAGAACTTAATCTCCAGAGCCATAGTCTCTCCTTCCACGAGGAAAAGTGCCTGTTTGTGTGTGAACACACTGGCTGTGGCAAAACGTTTGCAATGAAACAAAGCCTCACCAGGCATGCTGTGGTGCGTGATCCCAACAAGAAGAAACTGAATCTCAAAGCAAAACAATTTCATGAAAAATGGAGGTTGGCCTCTCGTCTCACTGGACACATCCCTCCTAAAAGAGCCAGACTCATCTTTGCCTAAAAATGGGGAGCCGCCGAGCTGTGTGGAAGACAGGGCGCTCTCCACGGTGGTGGCACTCACCCTCCGCTACCTGTCCCTGGCCCTACGGAAGGACTAGGACAGCAAGCTTGTTCTCTTTCAGAAGCCTAATCTTCTATACTAAAATCACTGATGCAGGAAAAAAGAGAAAGAAAAGGTGCAGCAATGAGATTGGAAGAGGGAACAGAGGTGGAGGAGGGGAAGAGAGGGAGGGAGGCAAATACCTTCCGCAGATGCCAAGGGCAGCCAGAGAGACCAGCAGGGAAATGAAAAGCCAAAAGGCAGAGAGGGAGGACACACAACCAGAGGAGCGTGGGTTCCTGAGGGTGTGGAAGATACTGCAGGGCCCCCTTCCCCAGACATGAACCGTCCTCCGAGAGGGAGGCTTCTGGGAAAGGGAATGAGGACACAGGTAGCCTCCATCTTCAGCTCTCTCAAGTTTGTACCAATATTTTCCTCTCCTGCTTCTGTTGCTGAGCTGTGATAAAGGTTCTCAGGAAGGAAGGGTCGTGAAGAGAGCATCCAAAGGTATTGGCATCAGACTGATCTATATTTCAACCCCAGCTCTGCCCCTTGCTAGCTGTGTGATGTTGGACAAGTTACTTAACCTCTGGGGGTCTCCGTTTCCTCAACCAGGAAACAGGGATAATAATAGTACCTCCCTTCCAGAGAGGTTGTGAGAACTAAACACAATATTTATAAAGTACCTGCCTGCCTCAGAGTAGGACCCCAATAAATAAAGGCTTTTGTTTTCTTTACACTGCAGCCTCCTATCCACAGCCCCTCTTTCTTATATGACTAATTATCCCCTGTTACAGAAGTTCAGGGACAGGGTGGTTAAAGTCTGGGCAAGGATTGTTGGAGGAGGGAGGAGAAAGGGACTCGAAAACTATCGTGTGGGAGAGGTCAGTAGGACTGATGATGACAAGAGCGTGATATATTTGAGGTTCTGGGGTCAGCCTGATCTGACTCCAAATCCCACCTCTACCATTTACCAACTATAGCCTTGGGCAAGTATATTAGTTTCCTGCAGCTGCTGTAACAAATTACCACAAACTCAGTGGCCCAACACAACACAAATTTATTCTCTTACAGTTTTAAATAGACAAAGTCCAAAATCAATTGGGCCAAAATGAAGATGTTGGTGTGTTTATCAACTTTGTATCACTGTGACCAAAATACCTGACAGGAACAGTTTAGAAGAGGAAAAGCATATTTTGAGTCATGGTTTCAGAGGCTCAGTCCATGGTTGACTGACTCCAAGGCAAAAACATCACGGCAGCAGGGTGTGGTAGAAGAAAGCTGCTCAGCTCATGGCAGCTGGGAAGCAGAGAGACAGAGACAGAGAGAGGTGCCAGGAAAAGATATAGTTGTCAAGTCCATGTCCCTAGCAACCTACCTCCTCCAGTCACACCCCACCTCTGAACTCTGCTGCATTGGAAATCAGGCTTCCAACACAGAAGCTTTTTGAGGGACATTCCAGATTCAAACCATAACATTATGCCATCGTGGATACTGAGTTAGGTGTGAAGGGAAGAGCAGGACCAAGCCTGTCTCTAATTGCTCTTCGGAAACTTCTTTCTCTGGTCCTCTATTTGTCCTTAAAATAGGGTTGTTCCCTCATGGAATCATTTCCTACAAAGAAAAAATGAAGAAAGAGATCTTCTGAACAAGCCAACAATCAGTGGCTGTCAACTCCGGTCAGAAACCACAGCCACCACCTGTGGACGGGGACAGTGGCCTTCAGCATTGCAGACATAGCTGCAGGGATGGAGGCAAGAAGCCAGACAACAAAAGCCAGAGAGGTTCAGCTACAAGGAGATCCCTTTGAGAGTCACACCCCTCTGTCAGAAGCTTGGGGACAGGACTAGCATGCTAAGTGAGCCAACCTCAAAGGTGAGGGACACCTGTCCCATGAGCGATCTGTTCCCTTGCTGACTCAGTGAATGAGATAGAGGGAGGGAAATAGGAAAAGGAAAGGAAACATGGCATCTTTGTCCCCTATCTAAATATGGGGGGCATTGTGTCTCCAAGACAAACCCATGGTATCACACTACAAAACCATTCAGAGGTGTGCTACATGGACAGGTGTTTAAAGAGGACACCTGCTAAAGGTCAGCAGGGGGGCACTTTAAGGCATCTCTATTTGGGTTGTCACATTTTAGCAGCCGCTCAAGCGTATATTCAGGCGCTGGCTGGAGTCAAGCAACGGGGCTGTTTAGTTGATTCAGTGGCTCAGCTCTGGAAGGCACGTCACATCTCCCGCGAGTGGGAGTCACGGAAGCTCAAGTTGGTTGAGCCGCAGCAGGCAAAGGTGTCTTAAGTTCAAATACTGTAGCAATTTGCATGGTAATTTACACTGCAACCCTTTGTCCCCCTGTCATCCTGAAGAAGCCCCCCCCCCAAAAGTTGAAGGAAAGCAGCTCAAATGTTTACAGCCTGCTTGACACGCTGTGATTTTGCCCCCTCTCACCAGACAGAAGGGGAGGGGACGGAGGGTGTGGGTTTTATTGTGGCGGTTGGCGTTCTTTGACATTGTTCAGTCGAGAGACTGGAAGAGAGACAGGGTAAAGTCATCATTTGGCGGCACTGTAAGAAAACCTAATAGTGGAAACTATTTGTGATTAGCCACGAGTCAACCTTTCAAGTAGCAATAAAAAATGATTTCTTCTAGTGATATAATGCTCTTCACTTTTCAAAATATATTTCTATTTATTGTCTCTGTGGGGCGAGGGGTGGTAAGAAAGCTCTATATCAAAGGGCAAGAGGAAAAAATTCTTTCCTGAAAATGAGAAGAATTAGGAGAAAGGCCCTTCCATAGTCACACAGTGTAATAAGAAAGCACTCCAAAGGAAGCAAGGGGAGGTGGGGGGCAGGTCCCTCTGTGGACTTGGACAAGTCACTTCCTCTTCCTAGACTCTAGATCGTTTTCTAGAAAACAGACAATTTGGATGAGATGACTGAGAGAGAAGCTCTGGAAGGGCAAGACGTTGCTGCCTCTGCTGCTGCTAATGATAATAATGTGGCTCATGGTAATGAGGGTGATAGGGATGATGATGGTGAGGATGATGATGACAATAATGACGGTGGTGGCAGCAGGGCACAGTGGCTCATGTCCGTAGTCCCAGCTACACAGGAAGCTGATGCAGAGGATCACGTGAGCCCAGGAGTTGGAGACCAGCCTGAGCAAGATAGCAAGACCCTGTCTCAAAAACAAATGAATAACGGTGGTGGTGGTGGTGGCGATCTTGGTCATGATGCCGATGGCCACGATTATAATGATAATGACTGTGAAGGTGATAATCACTAGCATGTAGTAAGCATTTATTATATGCTAGGCATTGTGTTAATCACTTCTTGTGCATTACTTAATTTAATCGTCAAAATGATTCTGTCAGCCGGGCGTGGTGGCACACGCTTGTAATCCCAGTACTTGGGAGGCGGAGACCGGAGGATCTGGGTTCGCGGCCAGCCTCAGCTCTCTCTCTCTCTCTCTCTCCCTCTCTCTACTTAGGCCCTCCGCAACTTTGTGAGACCCGGTCTCAAAATAAAGTATAAAAAATAGGTCCGGGGGCGTAGCGCAGAGGTAGAACGCCCCTGCGTTCAATCCCCGGTACCGCAAAAAAAAAAAAAGAAAAAAAAATGATTCTGTCAGGTTGTTTTTACCCCTCATTTCACAGAGGAGAAAACTGAATTTCAGAGTGTAAGGTTGCGGGTTCGAGTGTTCGGAGAAATGAGAGACCAGTTCCACCAACCGATAATGCAAAAGCAAAAGAACTTTATTAACTAGCTCGAGCTAGGGTCCAAGTCTCATCCAGCACAGTGGAATATTGACCTCGGACCCCAAGCTCTAGATTACTCAGGCTTTTATACATTTTGGTTACATATACAGTTGGCAACAGTTAGGGGTATTTGGAGTTCACTGATTGGCTCGTCACACCTGAGGAGTTGGGGACTTTTCACCATTGTTCTGATAGACCTCAACAAGCGGCGGTTTCCATGAGAACATCTCTTGGAACTATTGGTTTAGGCTCTACCATTGTTCTGATAGGCCCCACCGAGTGGTGGTTTCTGTGGGAACATCTCTTGCAGCTGCTGATTTAGTTTCTGGGAAACAGAAACTTAGGCCTAGCCTAGTTCCTTCAGAAGCACAGCCTGTCATGGCTGTTCTTCGGCCTCACAAGAGAAATTAAGAAACTTGCCCAAAGAAATGTTGGAATCAGCATCCCAGGCAGCATGCCCCTGTTCCACATTATTGTTCCATGCTAGCCTAGAGAGCTGGCCCTGTAACAAAGGAGGCAAAATGTGATCCATGCCCCATTTTGGAAGTTTCCAGAAACCATACGGTCTCCCCAGAAAGAAAAAGAAACTTTGAACGTGCAATACATAATGGTGCTTCTAACATCAAAGAGGCTTAAAGCTCAGAGGCTGTATCTTCGTGACCCTGAACATCCAAGTGCAAAATGAAGGTTTCAGCAACCTGTGCAGGTGCAGGTTCTCAGAGGGCAGGGCTGCCGCGTCTACACTGTGGGAAACGCCCCCAGAACAGGGCTGTATAGAGAGCACGGCATCATTGCTTTGTTGGTGCCAGTAAAGAACATGTCAGAAAGGAGCATTAGGAATTAATCCACCCCGGAGTAACAAGCTAAAAAGATGCATTTTGAAAAGGCACTTGCAGCCAGTGACAGCATCAACCAACCTGTCAGAAGTACAAGCAGATAGAAAATTCTAGCTTTCCATTAATGGCAGAGTACTTTGTTTTACTTTCAAATGCCTCAAAAAACAACCTGCTCAAGGTGGGTGGCAAGCTACGTTTTACACCCTACGGGAAACTGTCATGAAAGATGCTCACAGCTTCACTGAGCAGTTCCTAGTGACAGCCAAAGAAAACTGCAAAGGCCATAAAACCCAGCTCTGAATCGCTGCTACTCAAAGGTGCATACCCCTCTGTGAACTAGAACAAGCAAAGCGAAGACCCCCTTTATAAAAAGCCCAGTGATGGCGCTAACAGGTGGTTGACATAACGCTGGGATGGAATTTACGACTCAGCTCTCTTCATTCCTTCCATTATCCAATCATTTCTGTTCATCTTGTCTCCTCAACTAGATTAGAAGCCCCCTGAAGCCAAGAATTATATGATTCTTTGCTCTAATTTCCCCCACGGCAACCAGCACAGAGGTAGCATAGCATGACCATCAGTTGCTCTATCAAGGAAAATCAATCCATGTCAGCCCACGTCAAAGGCCCCTGGAATCACTTGGGGCCAAAGATGTTCATTGTTGTATCTATCCGTTTTTCTCATATTAGCAAGAAGACGATTGCAAACCGCGCTGTAATTTCTCTTAGCAACAATCTCATGATTGGGAGTTCTGTTGCTAATGATGAATTCAGCATCAAATCAATCAGACTACAACCATTCAGAAGAATAAAAGTATTCTCCAAGTTGCAGACTTTTAGAGCTTGAAGGTGCTTTGGTCAAGTTCCCTAACTCCACAGGAGCAGAGGTGGAGGCTGTGAAAGGCTGAGCAGCTCAAGGCCACCCAGTGAGTCCATGGCAGAGCTGGGATGCCCTCCAATCTGGGGTGCTCTCTCCACAACATCCTGCTGGGCCCTTCTAGCAATCTCATAAAATTGGAATAAATATGTCATATTTGTTCATTTGGGAGGAGGTCTCAAAATACCCATTTAAAAAGTCCAATTCTACTATCTCCTAAGTCAGAATTCCTCAATGTGGTTTTCTGAATCTCTGTCCCACCAAATCCTAACAGATGCTGTGCCAGAGACTCCCCCACATTCCTTTGGCCTTCACTCCCACCCCTCTGTGCTGAATTATGGAAGAGCTGGGACCCCACAAACTGCATTTCCCAGACCCCTTTGCTGATGAACTTCCAGTTAGATTCTCCAAATGCAAGGGAATGGTGAGTGATTACAATGTGGGATTTTCTGTTGCTGCCATAACAGTGTACCACAAACTCACTGGCTTCCAACAACACCCATTTACTATCTCATACAATTCTGTAGGTCAGAAGTCCAGTGGGCTCCATAGGGTCCCACAAGACCAGAATCAAAATCAAAGTATTAGCCCCCTAGTCTCTCTCCTGAAGCTTAGGGGGGGAGATGACATGGGATGCATGTCAAATAACCCAGGAAACTCTCCCGTCATAAGTAGCCTCCTCTGAGGCTCCAGGGGGAAAATCTACTTCCAGCCCCATTGAGGGTGCAGAATTCAGTTTCATGGAGTTGTAGGACTATGCACTCTGTGGTTTCCATGCTGGCCACTGGCTGGTGGTCATCTTCAGGCCCACAGGCTGCCCACATTCCTTAGCTCATGGTTCCTCCCTCTCCTCAGCCAGCAACGGTGCATTGAATGATGCCCCTTCCTTTCATGCTTTGAACCACTTCAACTTCCCATCTGGTTTACTCTTCTACTTTTTATTTCTTCTTTAGGTACTGGGGAATGAACCCAGGGACATTCTACTTCTGAACTAAAGCCCCACCCTATCCTATTTTTTTTTTTTTTTGCTTTGAAATAGGATCCCGCTAGGTTGCTGAGAGTCTCACTACATTGCTGAGGTTGTTCTCAAACCTTCGATCCTCCTGTCTCAGCCTCCCACGTACTGGGATTACAGGCATGTGCCGCCACGCCCAGCTACTCTTCTACTTTTAAGGACTCATGAGATAACATTGCATGCATGTCAGATAACCTAGCATAATCTCCTATCATAAGGTCAGTTGACTGGTGACCTTAATTATCTAGGCAAAGTTCCTTTGATCCCATAATGTGACATATTCAAGGGCATGGTAGCAAGAGACAGAGATCATGGAACCAAAATTCTGCCTACCACAGAGGGTAAGACCCTCTAGGAGTAGCACATAGTTGTGGGCTCCAGGATCCTCATACAGAGCCAGCACTCATAGCTGAAGCCTCTTCCTGTATCCCAGCAGCAGGGTCCAGCACCTCCGGGGAATCTAACCACCTGCTGCACCCCACCATGCTCTGCATCCCCCTTGGTTGCCCTGGCAACCTGACAATCACTCCCAGGACTGCAAAAGCAAGTGTGCTCCCAGGCTCTGTTGATATCACACCACCCTTGGTATGTTACTTCCTTTAATTAGGAATTACTTCCTTTAATTATGAATCTCTGGGTCACATCACATTTTCAACCTAGATCTCTGCATTCAATCCTCTGGATTATCTACTTTGTTTTCATTCTCCTGAGAGGATTCTGACTGGTGGAAGATACCACAAAATGGCCCCAGGACCTTGGGAAACACCAGGTCAACCAAAGTTAGGCATTTTTTCTTCCCCCAGGACTTCTCAGACCATTGAACATCTGAATGGGGCGTTGTGAATACCCAAGAAGGGGATCTTGCATGCAGTATCCTTGTCTCCCAAACATCCTTTGTTAAGGAAACTTTTTTTTTTTTGGTAGAGCATCTTGTGGGCTTGACATGTGTGGAACGTTTAGAAGCACTGTCATAGTTGAAATCATCTCAAGTTATCACATTAACTCTAATTAACGCGAAATATCTGATTAGCAAAAATTGTAGCTGTGTTTGTGGAATTTAGAATAGTATTGGGGAGTTGGTTCTGATGGCTAGGAAAGTTAAGACTGGCAGGTTAAACTCATTTTCACAATCAGTTTCCTACACCAACCTTTCTTCCAGGCATTGAAGGTCACTGCAAAGAACTGTCATCTCAAAGACAGCCATTAGCGACAGGGTTAAGGAGGTAAAGGCCGGGTTTCCTCCCAGTTCTTGCCTCTAGGAGTCTGAACCATGGATATGTGTGTGGTGGACTGCATTAGCTCCCTCTGCACGCCACTCCTCGGTCGTCTTCCTCCTCCTCCTTTCCCACCCACATCGCGCCTAGCCTCCTGTCACCTCACCCAGGGAGAGCAGACGGACACCAAGGGCAACCCCAAAGGAGAAACTGATGGAAGGAGTCACAAAAGGCCCCGCGACAGAACAAGGGTTAAGTAATCCACTCCCCTCTCGATGAATTCTTATACATTCATTAAAAATGATAATGATGATGACTTTGCAGCAACACGGAGAAAATGCTTATGATATAATTAATGCTAAGTGGAAAATGCAGAACACAAAATGATAGCTACACTATGATTACGACTCCTTAAATTATATGTTCACAGGGACAAAAACTGGAAGGGAACATGGTAAAAATAAAAATAGTTTAATTTGTCAGGGATGACAGCAGTGTCATGGGTGAATTTTTTTTTCTCGCTTTATATTCAGCTAATGGTTCGAGCAAATTTTCAAGAGCTAAAATACAGAAACAGGCTTGGGGAATGTGTGGAAGTGGGAGAGGATAGGCAGTCGTTCTCTTTTGCCTGAGGGTGAGAAAATGGGATCTCTACCAGAGAACAGGAATAGTCGACCTGATTTTAATATCGAAATGCAATTTGGTTTTTTGCTGCTTCAAAGACAGAGCATGCTACATCTGAGTGACCAAGTGGGCCCTACTTGGGAGAGATAAGCTTTGTGGTTGTAATGGTTTGGAGCTCTGTCTTGGTGTATTCAGGATGCTATAACAAAAACACCACAAACTAGGCAGCTTATTAACAACATTTTTCACAGTTCTGGGGAGCAAATGCTCACAGAGTTGGGATCTGGCAAGGGCTCACTTTCTGGTTTGTAGATGGCAGCTTCTTGCTGTGTCCTCGCATGGTGAGGGAGGTGTCTGGAGCCTCTTTAACAGGGAACTGATCCCATTTAGGAGGCTCCACCTTCACAACCTAATCACCTCCCAAAAGGCCCCGCCTCCTAATGCCACCACCATAGGGTTAGGATGTCAATATATGAACGGGAGGGTATAGAAACAGTCAGGCCATTGCAGGCTCTGATCTGAGGGGTGATTCCGTCCTCCTTAATTGGGCCCTGATTGTGGCATGAAAACAAGACAATGGGGGGTTCTACCTGGTAAAAGTAGGAACTGAGCATCTTTCCAAAGAAAGGCTAGAGTAGAATGGAAACTAAATAGAATCCATTCAACCAAGGTCACATCCCAGAAGGTTGTCTCAGAGAGTTGGCAGCAAGGAGACACCAAGGGAAGGACTGCAGCAGCCACAACCCAGGGAATCTCACCAGCCGACCACCCCGGCTCTGAGCTGGAGGACACTCGGATGGACACCTGCCCTCAAAGCACCTCCCTCAGAAGGGCCAGCAATGGCGTGCATGGGGCACAATGCCCGGCATCAGCCTCAGGTCTGAGGATGGTGTACTAGCAGGAGTCCTGGGGTCACCGTGAACATGGAGAACGTTCAGGGCAGAGGGAGAGGGAACAGGAGCCAGATGAGGTAAAGGAACAATGGCAGGTTGGGGAGATAGGATGAGCATGTGCAGTGAGCAGGGCTCCCCTACCTAGTCCCATTTTGGGGAGGAACTCAGCTGGGAATTCATCTTGAAGAGTGGGAGTGTAGGGAGAAGGGCTTCCTCCCTCCAAAGGGAGCACGGCCCAGGGGACGAAGTGTTGGCACACCCTACCAGGAGGAACTGCATAACAGCGAGCTGAGTGGCTGAGACTCTTTTTTTTTTTTTTTTTTTTTTTTTTTGGTGATACTGGGAATTCTACTTTTTTGGTGATACTGGGGATCCTACACAGAGGGGCATTCTACCTTTGAACTACACCCCCCCAGCCCCTTTTTATTTTTTGTTTTGAAACAAGTTCTAGCTAGGTTGCCAAGAGTTTCGCAATGTTGCTGAGGTTGTCCTTGAACCTGCAATCCTCCTGTCTCGGCCTCCCAAGCACTGAGATTTCAGGTGTGCACCACTATGCCTGGCTCACTGGGAGACTTTTTTTTTTTTTTTGCGGTACCGGGGATTGAACCCAGGGGTGTTTTACCTCCAAGCTACACCCCCGGCCCTATTTTTTATACTTTATTTTGAAACCGAGTCTCACGAAGTTGCAGAGGGCCTCACTAAGTAGCTGAGGATGGCCGCGAACCCGGATCCTCTGGTCTCAGCCTCCCAAGTACTGGGATTACAAGCGTGAGCCACCATGCCCGGCTCACTGGGAGACTCTTGAGCCACCACAGGAGTCAAGGAGAGCAGCAGAGGGACAGGCCTAGCCCAGACCCCAGGCATCTAAGCTCTCTCTGAGGCAGTGTGGTCCTGTGCCCACCCACTGCCTGCAACAGAGGTGCTGTTCCAATGCCAAACTTGGTCCAGGGCGAGGATCCCACACTCAAATACCTGTCAGGGGTGCTGCACACCTGTTAGATGCACCAAATTGAGCTACCAGCAATGTCTGAGTTCAAAAGGTGAATTAAGAAAGTAGTGTGTAGTGTGTAGTAGGCTGAATAATGGCCTCCCAAAGATGTCCACTTCCTAATCCTTGGAGCCTGTGAATGTTACCTTATATGGAAAAGGGTCTTTACAGATGTGATAAAGGTCATGAACATAGAAATGGGAAGATTAAGCCGGGCATGGTGGTGCACGCTTGTAATCCCAGTACTTGGGAGGCTGAGACCGGAGGATCCAGGTTCATGGCCAGCCTCAGCTACTTAGTGAGGCCCTCCACAACTTAGTGAGACCCTGTTTCAAAATAAAGAATAAAAAATAGGGCTGGGGTATAGCTCAGAGGTAAAATGCCCCTGGGTTCAATCCTCAGTGCCGCCAAAAGAATAAAAAAGAAATGGGAAGATTAAGCTGGGCGTGGTGGCTCACGCTTGTAATCCCAGTACTTGGGAGGCTGAGACTGAAGGATTGGCGTTTGAGGCCAGCTTCAGCTACTTAGTGAGGCCCTCCGCAACTTAGTGAGACCCTGTTTCAAAATAAAGAATAAAAAATAGGGCTCAGGGTGTAGCCCAGAGGTAGAATGCCCCTGGGTTCAATCCCTGGTACCACAAAAAAAAAAAAAGGTTTTGCATATGTATTTTCCATCAGACCTTACATTATGTACCTCACATATCCTTCCTGGTTTAACTCTCAGAACGACTATGATGAAGCACACTTGGCATACCCATTTCACAGATGAGGAAACTGAGGCTCAGGTAGGTGAGGTCATATGCCCAAGCCAGAGAGCTGGGATTTGAACCTGGGCATCCTGGCTCCAGAACTTAGCTTGGAACCACTCTATTATTCTGTGTCATAAAAAGAAAAGAGCTCTAACTCTGCTATCCACCCCACATAGTGGTAGCAGGAAGTCCATAAAGATAGAAGCAGAGCACACATGTCCTGTGTGGAGAGCCACAGCCCTGGATCAACTACATGGGGTATATCTGTAGAGCGGCGAGTAGGCGCAGAAAGGGCTGGCTTTCTAAAGCCACAGACAATGAACTCCATGCAACGTAGACTAACCATGATGATCCAAATGTCCAAGAATACAAGGGACTGGCTGAATAAATTATGGCTCATTGATACAACAGAACACTAGGCAGCTTTTTAAAATGATATAGACAATGTAGATCTATATTTATTGACATGGAGAGATGTTCCTAATACATCATTAGATCTGCAAAGCAAGTACTAAACAGTATATGCAGCAAGAACACATGCACACACACACACATGCACAGAAAAAAAATCTGGAAATATACATATTAAAAAACCATTAACAGTGATTAATGCTGAGGAGTAAGGATACAGGTTTGTTTGTCTATTTCCTGCTTGCTTTTCTTTTTTCTAAATTTTCTACAATAAAAACATTTGTTGGGAAAAAAAATTTTTTTTTTTTTTTTTGCGGTACTGGGTATTGAACCCAGAGGCGTTCTACCTCCGCGCTACACCCCCAGCCCTATTTTTTATACTTTATTTTGAAACCGGGTCTCACGAAGTTGCGGAGGGCCTCACTAAGGAGAGAGAGAGAGAGAGAGAGAGAGAGAGAGAGAGAGAGGGAGAGAAAGAGAGAGAGAGAGAGAGAGAGAGAGAGAGAGAGCTGAGGCTGGCCATGAACCCAGATCCTCTGGTCTCCACCTCCCAAAGTACTGGGATTACAAGCGTATACCACCACGCCCGGCTGGGAAAATTTTTAAAGGTGGGAAAACTAAACTCTGGAAGTTTCAAGCAAGGATGGGCCATGATAAAAAATCTTATGAAGTATCTACTACCTAGCACACTAAGGACTGATAAATTTACATAAATTTAATTCTTACAATCACCCAGCCAGGTAAGGACTCTAGTCCCCATTGTTTCAAATTTTAAAACTAAAAGCTCAGAGAGATTAAGTAAATTTCCCCAAAGTCACCCAAATTGAAGGCATTTGGCTGGGATTTAATGCAGATCTACCTAGATCCAAAGCTGATGCTCTTTTCACTGTGGGACTCTAATATTTTAGCTCCATGAGGGTTCCAGGCAAGCAAGGATACAGAAGGAATCAAAGTGGACCACAGGATACTAAAGGAAAAGAAGAGGAGGACTGGAAAAGCCAAGAGTTCTCCAGGACCCTGGAGCAGGGTCTCTCAACGTCAGCTCCACTAATGTCTTGGGCACAATCATTCTTTGTTGTAGGTAGGGAGGTCTGCTTTGTAGCATGGTTAGCAGCATCCCTGGCCTTTACCCAATTCATGCTGTAGCACCCCCTAACTATGATTAACCAAAAATGTCTCCAGACATTGCCAAAGATCCCCTGCAGGAGCGAGTCACCCCTGGTTGAGGACCATTGCCCTAGAGAATTGCTACCACCAGAATGACATGGCAGTAGTCCCAGAACCTTGTTTGATATTTGCTGTACATATTCATGCTGAAGCCAACCATATAGTTTACTCCGTGATGTTAGATCTGAACTCCTCATCTAATCCTTCAGTCCTTATTATTCTGAGCTGAAACAGCTCCTTCAGGCATTGTTAAAGGCAAATGTCCTAATTGGTGAGCCCCAAGTGACAGCTGTGACTATTGCCCTGATCTCCAGAGAGGACAGAAAAAGCTGCACTTCTCCAAGAGTGGCTCCAGAATGGGCCTTTTGCCACCGTTTCTGTGGGGGTTCATCCACGCCTCTGCATTCCCTGAATTAAAAGTACAGGAAGCTGGTTTTTTCTTGTAAATACCAAGCTGTGCAGTCATTACAAGCTTGCTTGGAGATAATCAGGGCTGACACTTGCTGTACGCACAGGGTTTATTGGAGACCACCCACAAAGTCGACTCAACGCAAAATGACACTACTAAGTAATCTAATCCCAAAATGTAGATTTCATTCCAACAAATTGCACACAAGTGGTCTCCTGCTGGTTTAACTGTTGCCTGGAAAGGCAAACCCAACTGCATTTGTGGCAAGCATGTTAGCACAAAGCATCCAAACCATAAACAGAGACTGAACGTGCCATGTCTGGGCCGTAAACACTGAATGTCGCAAAGAGAAATTAACTCCTCTTATATTGAATTAAAGTATGATTAGAAGATGGGGTTGCCTATACCACCTTTATTTGAACTCATTTTCCCTTTGAATTAAAAAGACCAAAAATAGTAACAGAAAGTTACATAAATTAAGTATATTTCTCCTTGTGTCAAAAACTCTGGTATACTGTTTCCTGTAGGGCCTGAAGTTTGGGGATAAACCAAAATTTGAAGGAACCAGCACCATGATTCCGTCTCCACTTAGCAAGTATAAGTTTTCAGTTCTAAAACATGTAGCTCCCAATCTCTACTAGAAAGGACATTTATTCACCCCCCCCAAAAAAAAGCAGAATCAGGTATATATATATGAAGAATTGATGAGACCTAAGGGGTTTTTTTATACTTTTATTGATGCGTTGTAATTAAAAATCACAGTGAGATTCAGTGATACATTCATATATGTATGCATCACTTAGTGTATCTCCCTCCCTATCCCATCCTGTACATCTTCGTGAGATTGGCAGCAATCCCTTCATATATGAACATAACATTATTTTCATTGTTCCCTTCCTCACGCCTTTTCTTCCCCTTCTCACCTCCCTTCACCAATCCCCTTCCGCTATTGTCTCCTCATTTATCTGAAGCCCTTTTGTTTCCTATTTTCTCTCTAGCATCCACATGTGAGAGAAAACATATGACCCTTGACTTTCTGAGACTGGCTTATCTTACTTAGCATAACATTCTTTAATTTGATCCATTTTCCTGAAAATGGCATAATTTTGTTTTTCTTTATGACTGAGTATAATTCCATTGTGTGTATAGACCACATTTTCGTTATCCATTCATCTGTTACAGACATGTGGGTTGGTTCCATAATTTGGCTATTGTGAATTGTACTGCCATAAACATGGATATTCATATATCACTATAGTATTCTGACTAATTACTTTGAAAAGATGCCAAGGAGTGGCATAGTTGGGTCATAGAGTGGTTCCACCCCTAGTCTTTTGAGGAATCTCCATTCTGATCTCCATAGTGGTTGTACTTATTCATAATCCTACCAACAGTGTATAAGAGTTCCTATTTCCCTACATCTTAGCCAACATTTATTATTGTTTGTACTCTTGATAGTTGCCATTCTAACTGTCAGATGGAATCTCATTGAAATTTTGATTTGTATTTCCCCAATTGCTAATGGTGTTGGACATTTTTTCATACATTTGTTGGCCATTTGGATTTCTTCTTTTGAGAAGTATCTATTAGGTTCAATTGCCCATTTTTTGATTGGGTTATTTGTTTTACTTTTTAGTGTTAAGGTTTTTTTAATTCTTTGTATATTCTAGATATTAGTCCTCTATCAGAGGAGTTGCTGGCAAAGATTTTCTCCCATTCTATGGACTGTCTCTTCAGCCTCTTGATTGTTTCCTTTGGTGTGCAAAAGCTTTTTAATTTGATGCCATCCCATTTATTGATTCTCAATTTTATTTCCTGAGCTTTACGGGTCTTATTGGAGGAAGTCTCTACCAGTACTTATACGTCGGAGAGTTAGCCCTGTGTTTTCTTCTAGTAATTGCAAAGTTTCTGGTCTGCTTTCTAGAGACCTAAGATTTTTCTTTAATATTTCAAAGGGTAGAGTTTGACCACAAGTTTAGTGTGAGTCAACAATTTGACAAGGTTGACTAAAAGGTTGATACCATCTTAGGATGCATTAAAATTTTACTGCTTGGATTAAAGGAAGTGACAGCCTTAGGTCAGATGATCTGACCGCATATGGAGAGCAGGTGTCTAAGATTGACATTAATGTGGGCATCTGTGGTGTTTGGCCCTTCAGCATCCATTCAGCTCTTTAGGCAATGGCACACCATGGTGCAGTATCATCTTTGGGTAGTAAAATCTGGACCAGGTGCTTAATGAGATGGGGCAGTTCAAGAATCTACACCTGTGCCTAATTGAGGTCCTCGCCTACTCCTCACCCTGAAGGCAAGAACTTTGCCTTATCCCTTGTCCATCTCTCCATACAACACTAAAAACCTTGCTAAGCACATCATGGGTGTCCAACAAATAGCTGGTAGATTTTCAGGGAAATCCTCACTAATGTTGGGTCTACATTAAGAAACCAAATAGGAAAAAAAAAAACTGAATGTGTCATTTAAATCAGTGAAAAAGAAGAGAAATCATTGGGTACCCCTCTCCTGCTTATAGAACTTTATGGGAAACCCCTGAAATCCAAGCATCCACCACTCTGTACATGTAACTCCACAGCTAAGTGGCTGGAGAAAATCACATGACCACACCCACTAGTGACCACTACTAACTTTCTGTGAGTCATTTTCCTGACCTCCCCTGGGTCCCTAGATGACCACCCTCTCTCCTCAGCCTTCAGCACCTCCTCACTCTTAGCTGCTCACCTAACCTCCTACCTCACTAAGAAAACAGAAGCACTCAGAAGCGATCCACCACAGTCTCCCATTTCCACTCTACCCACCCACTAGCATCTGATCCCCAAAACTCCACCTTCCCCACCTTACTATAGATGCACCATCTTTGCTCCCAGAGAAAACTGAATTCCACTGGATGCCACCCAATCCCATACAAGGACATGGTTCCAGCAACCTTCTCCTCTCTCTTACATTGTCAGAACTGTCCTTCTCTGCTGGATTATTCCCATTGGCATATTATGTCCCTTATCTTTAAAAAAAATTTCCTCACTCTACTTTTCCTCCAATGACTACCCATGTATCTACTCCCCTTGCAAGAGTTCTTGGTATTCCTTTGCTGAATCCTCTCTTCTCATTCTCTTTATATTCCCTCCAATTAGATGATTACCCCATCACTCCTCCAAAATTGCTCTTGTCAAAGTCACCAGTGACATCCATGCAGCTAAATCCAGCCGTCAGAGCTCTACATTCATACCACATATGATGGCGCACAGTCACCATCTTCCTCCTCCTTGGAGTCCTTCATCACTTGGTTTTGGGGCTACCACACTCTTTCAGGTTTTCTCCTACCTCATGGCCATTTCTTCTCATTCTCTTTTTGTTGTTTTTGTTGTTGTTGTTGTTGTTGTTTTTATTTTGTTTTTTGTGGGCTTTTTGGGGAGTACTGGAGATTGAACCCAGGGGCATTCTATTTCTGAGCTACACCCCACCCCTAATTTATTTTTATTTTGAAAGAGAGTCTCGCTAAGTTACTGATGCTCATTCTCCTTTTATGATCCTCTTGAGCTCCCCAATCTCCTCATGCTGGAGGGCTTAGGGTTCAACATTTGAGTCTCATCTCTTCTCTTCTTTGCATGCCCCACACCCCTGGTAATCTCATACAGTCCCTTGGTTTTAAATTCCCTATATCCATCAAAGATTCCTAAATTCCTGTCTCCACTACTCTATTCACAGATCCAAATGCCTATTCATCCTCTCCATTTGGATTCTAATAGATATAACCAACATGGATACCCTGACACTCCTTCCTGAAATCTGTTCCCCTGTAAAGCCCTTCTCATCTCAGTTGCTGGAAACCTCACCCTTCCAGTTGTTCAAACCCAAAGCCTCAGAGGTATCCTTTGCTCCATCTCCTTCACACACTGATTCTAATCTATCAGAACATTCTGTTAGCTCTGCCTTCAAAAATCTACCCAAAATTCAATAAGTTCTCACCACTTTCATCAATATCCCCCATATTTCAAGTCATTTTTTTTTGCCTTGAGTATGCCACCTTGCTCCCTTACTGTTTATCTCCAACATAGTCAGAATGAACCAATTAAAACATACATAGGCCAAGTCATTCCTCAACTCAACACTCCCTATGACTGCCAGCTCACTCACTTCTGTGTGAGGACACAGACTCAACAGGATGCATCTAAGTCTCATTGGTCCTCCCCCTTCGCTCTGAGGGCTAGAGAGATGCCGTCTGCTCATGGTGCTATGAATAGATGTCATTGATACGGACAATCTGTTTATTAGGAACTGTTACAGCCAGCTAATCATTTCATTCATAAATGACCAACTAACCCTCATCCCAGAATCCTTTTGACTAATTCAAGTCAGGTGTGATCCCGTGACCTCCAGGTGAGCAATGGGGTATCCAATTTGCCACCCCTGAGCCATCCATCCCTCTGGCTTTAGAGTCCCAATGTTGCCTGATATTCCCTTCCTTGACAAATCTCCAGTCACCCAACTCCATGCAGGTGCCTGCCTCAAATCTGTAGCTGCAGCAGCTCCTGCTGGTATCGGTGCAGCTGTTTCTTTTCATGAGCCTCTTTTGTGCACTGATGTATCTGGAAAAAAAGATGGGGAGCATATTGAATTTCAGGAGATGAACCAGCTGGCTTACGAGAGAGAAAGAAGAAGAAATGACACAGTCAGTGGGACACTTTTCATGAGAGCATATTTCCAGAAATCCAGGTCCATATGGGATGTTGCACAGCCTTAATCTTGCCCCTGAGATATGGATTAAGGAGATTCTGCCCATAAGGATGCATGCTTTTCAAATAGTCCTCCAAGTCTAAAATGTAGCGACAGCTTAGGCACTCAGAATCAGAACACTGTCACTTGAGCCTGCTCTCTGGTTTCAAATTCACTTTGCTTCCTTTCTTGTTTTATTTTTCATTTTTTCCAGGTGTGGAGATCGGTTAAGTGGCCACAACATACACTTACTTAACAACATCAGTGCCGACTCCTTCAGGACTCAGTTAGCTGAATAGGCACTGGGGCCAATATGCGACTTTTTGACCTTATAATTGCAAAAATGGAGCTGTTTGTTTTTCCAGAAGTGTCTAAAAACATGTGGGACAGGTATAAAGTTTCCACATGAGCCAACCTCTTTGGTTCATTCTGATCTAAACAAACTGCTTCCCACAGCTGGGCCAAGAATATACCTTCCAGTCCCATCTTTCCAAGCAGCCCAAGCTCAAAGCTTTCCACAGTGGAATTTTACCATGTCTCATATGTGGCAAAATCTTAAACCCACACTTCTCGCTGCTAGAAAAATAGCAACTTAGCTCAGGAAGAAATCGAAACTGCGTTTCTATTAAACAAGATTATTACCATTGTAGAAAAAAAGGAGACCATTTTGTTAATGATCAAATATACAGGCTTCAGCCAATTAAAGCTTTGAAGCAAATAATCGTAGATAGGATCCCTCACTGGAGCTAATCATTACAGCAAATGACATTTAAAATCTTATTTTTTTCCCACCTAACTACAAGAATTGAAAGTTAAAACAAGTCGTCAGCACAGCATTTGATCTTCTGAGCTCAAAGTGCCCTTGCTCTAAATCGCAGAGCCTTGAACTCAAATGGGACAATACCTTCTTGCACCCAAATAAGCTAAAAAGAATTTGCAAACTCCCCTCGTGTAGTGTCTGTTAACAACAAAAACTAAGTCCTGACAAAGCTGCAAGAAAGAGAATCAGGTTCTGAAATAAAGTGAGCTCCAAATGCCACCTCAGCTCTTATCCTGGTGTCATTTGTCACTCCTTTGGCCGGTTATCCCAGTTGGTTAACATGAGCTGAGCAAGAGATCAAGGCCTCTGCGGCTAGTTAGCGCTGCTTGAGTTTTCAGTCCATGATTGCATCCCTTACCTGGTCGCCCATCTTAAAATGCAAGCCCCTTCTCTCCATGAGGCAACCAGCCCTTGGAGTTGAGAAATGGGAAGGGGAAATTTCTCTACCTTTGCTAAATGCTATAGTTTCAATATTTTAAGGGGTGGGGAGGTACTGGGTAATGAACCCAGGGGCATTCTACCTCTGAGCTACAGGGTCTCATTAAGTTGCTGAGGAGCTCACTCGTGTAATCCCAGTACTTGGGAGGCTGAGACAGGAGGATCACAGGTTCAAGGACAGCCTCAGCAACTTAGTGAGGCACTCTGCAACTTAGTGAGATCCTGTTTCAAAATAAAAAAAAATAGGGCTGGGGGGTGCAGCTTGGAGGTAGAATGCCCCTGGGTTCCAACCCCAGTACCACAAAAAAAGAGACTCCATTCTTCATATTTTAATGCATTTTGAACCTAGTGAATATTAAGAATATCATAATTAGCCTTTGTATGTTTATAGTGCTTCACAATTTAAAAAATACTTTCACATGTGTTAATATGGGGGTTTTTTTTGGTGTGTGTGTGGTACCGGGGATTGAACCCAGGGGCGTTCTACCTCTGAGCTACATCCCCAGCCCTATTTTTTATACTTTATTTTGAAACCAGGTCTCACGAAGTTGCGGAGGGCCTCGCTAAGTAGCTGAGGCTAGCCGCGAGACCCACCACGCCTGGCTTGTTAATATTTTTTAATCCTGTTAAGATGGTAAGGCAGATATTACTACCCTACCTCACATATTTTTTTAGATGAAAAAACCCAAAGATCAAGATATCAAGTAAGTAATTTACCCAAAGTGATTCTATGAAGCAACTAGAGAAAAACCTATGTCGGGTCGGTCCCGGGCTTCCCAACTCAGGTGATTATGTCCACACACACAGTTTCCTAGATGAATGAATTTTGACAACTGCTCCTAGAGAAATATCAAAAAGTTCAAAGTTGCAACTCTGGTCAATCTTACGTGTGCAGATGAAATGGAAGGAAAAAATATGGATTTTTTTTTCTTCCTCGCTCCCAAACTAAGCACAGCTCTGTTCATATGACTATGCCCAAAAGAACTACATATTGCATTGCACCAGCCACTTAAGGATTAGAGGCTCAAGAACTAAGAAATTCCTATCATCCCTCCCTCCTCACCCCCAGTACCACATGTACTCCCTAGAGTATAAGACCCTTAAGAGCAGAGAGTAGGTCATACTCTATTGGGGTTGCTCCAGCGGACGCTACTTGCTCCGTAGTCTTGCCATGGAGGGTTGCTGCTTTAGGCAGCTCCCTGAAAACTATTCCATGGTTCCTGCCATGGAAGGTCACTGCACCAGACAGCTTCCTGAAAATTGTTCCATGGTTCCTGCCACAGAAGGTCGCTGCACCAGACAGCTTCCTGATCAATAGTCTTCTCGCACGAAAACGACATGAAGTCTGATATAATAATTTGCTAAATAATTACATTTAATAATCTGGGGGGTCAGGGAGGAGATAAAGATGACAAATTCTCCTGTCCTTCTGTAGCCAGCACCTTGCTTTCATAGAAACTTTAGACAAAACATCATAAAGGTTAATCAAACACAGAAACTAACAATTGTCACAAGTTACAGTAAAGAAGGTCAATGAGGCAGACATGTGACAAGCTTGGAGGAAGGAGGGATTAGATATTACTGGGTGGAGACGACATCAAAGACTGCACCTTAGAGATTACACCAGGTCCCTTGGAATGTCCGCTTGGGGAGAGATCCCGCACAGCCAAATACTGTGTATTCATACTGAGCTGGTCCAAGATGATAATCTCAGTGTGCGTTCTAAGACAGCCCTCGACAATACTCCCCTCCCAAAGGTCTGCTGTGCCTAGCAGAGTTCATTTCACTTAGCAACTGTTAGTTAAATGTTCAGTCTGGAAAATTAAGAACAATCATCGACAAGAGGGAGCAGCATTGCATGGACCACCTTGCTTCCTCGCTAATCATGCTCACTTGCCTCTGAGAGCACATGAGAGATGAGTCCCATGGGAGTCCCCATGGCAGCAGAGACAAAAACAATGGTCTATGTGCAGCACAGTCTCTAGGTTTTGAAACTACCTGTCATTTTCCACGATATGCCCCATGCTACCGAGCATCATAGTATATAAGAGAACAAGTCTTGGACTCCACCCCAGGGAGAAAATTAAAGGAGGTTGGTCAGCTCTAAGGCAGTCCTATGATGTTGACCAGCAGGGTAGCATAGCACCTGTTCAGAGCACTGAAAGATGGTGGGTAGACAGGGCACACAGGCACAAGCCATGGACTAGGGTTAGGTAAAATGAGGAATATTAGAAGATTATCCTCCTCTTTGGCCTCTCCATAACAGACATCACCAATGGATCGCAGTACCCTTCAACCCAGCCAAGGACTCCGAGCTTCCTAAACACCACACTTCAGGTAGCCACCATGATCATTTGGGACTGGCCAGCAAGATGTCTCCTATCTGCCATCCTTGTGTTTAAGACCATTTCCTCTTGCTAGAAATCAGCTCTTCACATGTTTGGCCCAAATAATGGTGCTTCTTCATACTCCTCTGAGACCAAGATTCTTGATCTCAGATTAGAAATCCCATGCAGATCTCCTGGATTCTTGACCTCAACACCTAGTTACTACCTGCCCTTTCCCGGCTGCCAGTCCCTCAGACCCTGACCCCTGACCATGGATTCCAACCCTGGCCTGGTGACCTGCCCCAATTCCTGGTTCCTGCCTGGCAGCCTTCTTTTCATTCCTCCCTCTGACTCAGACTTTTCAGAAAGCAGCTTGACCAGGTCAAAATCGCCCTCCAATGCTACAGGAGAGCACGAGGATGCTGAAGGACTGAGATGAGCAAGGCCAAAGTGAGAAAACTCAGAACTCATGAAGAAGAAGGGGAGAGGCCTGTTGATTGTTCACAAAACCTCCCTGGGGTATGGAGTGTATCTGGAAGTTGGGTCCAATCTCTATATATCATTTCGAAGAAAGTGAAAGATTCTAGCCCTGGCTTTCTCTGCTTCGTGGCAAAGTTTCCGCCTTCAAGGTAAGGAGCAGATGTTTTCTAAGCTCCCAGGGATTTATATGCCTTGTTCACACCTTCAGCAGACAGTTCATTGCAGTTTTAATTTATAAGGCTCTGTTTCACTGGTGGGACAATAACTCTCACTCCACTCGAAGTCACAAAATGGCGGCACAGAAGACAAACCAGGCTGTGCCCTGTCACGCCTCGCTCTGCATCTCTCGCCATTCCTACTTTTCATTCTGTTTTACAATCCATCTCATATTTGTGACTCGCAGCCTAGAGAGGCATCATGGCACAGCAGGAGAATGTGAATCTGGAAGCGGCTGCTGGGTTCAAGGCTCAGTTCTACCAGCAACTCAGCATCCAGGTCCCTTCTCCTCTCTGGGCCTCGGTTGATTCATCTGGAAGCTGAGGGGGTGATACTAATGATTCACAAGGTCACTTCTACTCTGACATCTATTAAACTCAGCTTTATTCATGAAAGGAGGCTTTCGATTTCTGTGCAACTTGTCCCATCCAAAATCTGGAAAAGCTTCCCACAATGCCCCTCTGCTGCTCCCCACCGTCCAGGCTTACACCAACAGAGGGACAATCACTCCCAGCTGCTGGCAGCCTAATCCAGCTGCCATGTGGGGAATTTTGTTATGCCTATTTCACAGTGGGTCGTGTCAAGTCAACATGTATTTCTTAAGTGACTCTGACAAGCCCAGAAAGAGGGACCCCTCTGGGGCCCAAGTGACTTCATCTGTGAAATGAAAGGCTTACGCCTGCTGGACTTCTAAGGTGCCTCCAGCTCTGAAGGCTGGAGAGTGAGGATTCACTGGGGGAAGGGAGGCTACAGCCCCACCCCTGGCCCAGGCCCAGCTCCTTTCAAGCCCATGCACCTGGGGCCTCACACGGGTAGGGCAAACCCAAGTCCGGATGTAACCCACATGGAGACTCGGGAAGACGCATGTGTGTCACCAACAGAATCCCACGGCAGATACTTCTGCACAGCTGAGTCCCAGCCCCCAGCTCTCTGAGGCAAGCGAGGAAGACACAGATGATGCGATTTGAAGAAAGTCCCCATACACCCAGAAAATATCTCCCTCACAGTCCTGCCTGAAATTCTCATCATAGGCAGGGGGATTCTTGGCATAGGCATCTTGCTTCCAGAAGTTTCCTGTTAAGTGCAAATGTACACAGAAGAGTAGCATATACTCAAACTTGGACTTCTTTTCCCAACGCCACCCTCTGGCCACCAACATATGCCATCTCCCATTGTTCCTCCCCAGCTCCCCAAGTACAGAACAAAGACCTCAGACAAACACAAGAACCTCCCCACCAAGAAAGGGGCAAGAAACCCACCTGTGAAGAAGAAACTGAATAGGAAAGAGGAGGACACAAACAGGCGTGCTGCCCAACTTTCACTCTGGTTTATTTTATGTCCTCCACAACTAGTGAAAGAAATAGGAATTGGTGAAGGAATGAACTGGGGAAGAAAATTGTTAGGGAATAGTGCAAAGGTGATTTTAAAACACACCATCTTAGCCAGGCATGGTGGCACACGCTTGTAATCCCAGTACTTGGGAGGATCACAGGTTCGAGGCCAGACTTGGCAATTTAGCAAGACTCTCAGCAACTTAGTGAGACCCTGTTTCAAAATAAAAAGGCTGGGAATGTAGCTTGGAGATAGCATGCCCCTGGGTTCAGTCCCTAGTACCAAAAAGTAAAAAATTATAAGACCTACTGTCTTATTAGAGTTTGTTTTGTTGTTGTTTGTTTGTTTGTTATGATCAGGCAGTCAGTTGTGCAAATCGTGTTCAAAATTAGGAGCCGGGCGTGGTGGCATAC
>PVJS01002583.1:38854-83097 GCA_004027185.1 Glis glis
TTTTTGGTACTGGGGATTGAACCCAGGGGCATTCTAGCTCTGAGCTACACCCCCAGCCCTTCTTTTCATTCTTTATTTTGAAACAGGATCTCACTAAGTTGCAGAGGCCTCACTAAGCAGCTGAGGCTGGCCGCGAACCTGCGATCCTCCTGTCTCAACCTCCCAAGTACTGGGATTACAAGCATGCGCCACCACGTCTGGCTTGCTTACTAGGGTTTTGTTTTGTTTTGTTTTGTTTTGTTTTGTTTTGTTTTGTTTTGTTGCAGTACCAGGGATTGAACCCAGGGGCATTCTACCTCCGAGCTACACCCCCCAGCCCTATTTTTTATTCTTTATTTTGAAACAGGGTCTCACTAAGTTGTAGAGGACCTCACTAAGTAGCTGAGGCTGGCAGTGAACCCAGATCCTCCAGTCTCAGCTTCCCAACTACTGGGATTACAAGTGTGCGCCACCATGCCCTTTACTTACTAGGGTTTTTAAGGAACAAAAATCCTCCCTCTTGGGAGTGGTGAAGCTCCATCACTGTTGACTTGTCTTGACTACATGAACCTCTCCTTAAATTTCTGTACATGTTTATTATTTCAATTGGAATAGATAGAAACTAATTTTGAGTGGAGAAATTCTGAGGGCTAAGGGTAGATGTGCAGATGGGAACTCATATACAGAATCAGGACCAGCTCTCTGCCCTCCTCACCGAGGCCAGAAGAAAAACATGTCTTCACCCTGCCTTGAGCAGGATTTCGACCATATGGAAGACTTCCCTAAAAAGAGTTGTTAAATCTGAGAGAGGGGATTAAAGGAGATTGCAAGAACATTTCTTTTTCTGCAAATATTTTTAAAACCGAATCAATTCCCATTTGTTATGGACTGAATTGTGTACCCCCATGATTTACACTTTGAAGCCCTAATCCCCAGTGTGACTGTATTTGGATAGAGGGCTTTTAGGAAGGTAATTGATGTTAAATGAGTTCCTAATGATGAGGCCCTACCCCAGTAGGTCTGGTGTCCCTATGAGAAGATAACCTTACCCTTACCAGAGATAACCCAACTTCCCTCCATGCACACACAAAGAGGCCACGTGAGGACACAGTGAGAAGGTCTATAAGCCAAAAAGAGAGCCCTCACCAGAAACCAGGTTTCCAGAATCTTCATCTTGGACTCCCAGCCTCCAGAGTGAGACTATAAATGCCAGTGGCTTAAGCCACCCAGCGTGTGACATCTTGTTTCGGCAGCCTGAGCAGGCTGGTACATGATTTGTATAGAAAGATAGAGTCCTGCATGAGGGAGGAGCCAGTCAATAAATGAACTGGGCCAGTCAATAAATAGGGCTGAAGTAGACATTGATGGCAGAAAATATGACGCCATCCCCAGCAGGAACCTCCCTGCAGTGCCTCTGGTCCATTGGTTCCTTTTTTCTAAAATGGCGCCCCCAGTCCTGCGTAGCTGTACCTTCCTCAGAGTGGCGGAAGAGCAGAGCTCAGTATTTGGGAGAGGAAGGCAGGGAATGAGACTCCCTCTTCCTCCTGAATGTTTGCCTCGGCAATATGGAGTCTGAATCTGACCTGTCAAGAATCAGAGGATGCTGTGGGGCGATAGGAAACAGCCATTTTCCCTCACAGACACACCCAAGAGGGGCAGGCAGCCTCTGCGGGCCCATGGACCTGGAACGGCTTCCTGAGCCGACAAGGACCAGCAAAGACATCGCCCAGGCTAGGGACGATGTCAGGGCATTCGGGAAGCCAGAAGTGGAGTTTTAAAAAGAAATCTGGAGACAGACTATTTAAGTCAAGTATGACAGGGATCAGATTGAGCCTGAAAGCTGGGACAACTTCACTTCCTTTTGAACAGATGTGGGGGAGGAGAGGAAGAATCAATGAAGGAAACACTTTCATTAACAATATGTACATAATCTCAATATCATGTATGGGGAACGAGGGAGTGGGGAGGGAGCAGGGGGAAAGCTCACCAAGTGCTGTGTGCAGGTATGTCACTATCACTATGAACTACATTATGATGTGAGACTATAATGCACCAATAAAAGTTAAAAAAAAGTTAAAAAAATTAAGAGCAAAAATCTGTACTTGAAAATAAAAGAAAAATACCTTATTTCAAAGCCATTGCTGGGCATAGTGGCGCATGCTTATACTCCCAGTACTTGGGAGGCTGAAACAGAAGGATCACAGGTTCAAAGCCAGCCTCAGCAATTTAGTGAGGCCATCCACAACTTAGTGAGACCCTGTTTCCAAATAAAAAATAAAATATGGATGAGGGTGTAGCGCAGAGGTAGATTGCCCCTGGGTTCTATCCAAAAAAAAAGAAGTAAATGAGGCTATATTTTCTGTTTTTATCCTAGTAAATATTTGCATCAAAAATTCCAAGGTTTTCACTCTTAAAATAAGATGATGTAAAGCCGGGCGTGGTGGCACACACTTGTAATCCTAGTACTTGGGAGGCGGAGACCGGAGGATCCAGGTTCACAGTCAGCCTCAGCTACTTACTGAGGCCCTCTGCAACTTCGTGAGACCCGGTTTCAAAATAGAGTATAAAAAATAGGGCCGGGGGTGTAGCTCGGAGGTAGAACGCCCCTGGGTTCAATCCCCGGTACCACAAATATATATATATATATATATATATATATATATATATATATAAGATGATATAGCCGGGAGTGTTGGCACATGACTATAATCCCAGTACTTGGGAGGCTGAGACAGGAGGATCACAGTTTTGAGGTCAGCCTCAGCAAATTAGCAAGACCCTATTTCACAATAAAAAAGGGCTGGGGTAGCCTTACCCTACTCAGAGATAGAATGCCCCCGGTTTGATCCCCAGTACCAAAAAAATAATAGTAAGGTGATATGTTTCTGTTGGTTACTACAGAAACCAGGAGAGGTCCAGGTAGTCAAGACAAACAAAGGGGCATCTAAGTGGCCAGGACTGGTGAACTGGTGGAGGCGGGGCCTGATTTGTAGTGTTGTAAATACTCCCTCTAAGGCCAGTTCCAAGCTACCAATGATCTAACAATCCGCTTGCAGAATTCCTAGCTGATTAACCATAGTCTCTAGCAAGTAGCACCACCTGGCTCCCTCATACTTGCGTAAGGCATGCTGGGTGGGCAGGTGGCAAGTGACCCAGCAGAAAACCAGAGACCAGAAAGAGGAAGCGCCCAGAAGGTGGTCAGGAGCACAGGCCGAGCTTCTCTCTGGGATGCATCTCCTCCCAGGCACTACCAAAGCCCACAGTCGTGGTCATTCAGCTATCCCACTTCCTGAAGGGGGAAGTGCAGTTCTGTGCTTTAGGAAGCCACCTGGTGCAGGACACACTGTGATTGCGCCATCTGGAGCCCAAGGGAAGAGCAGCAGTCACAGAGAATCCAAAAAACTCCAGGGCATTCTTAAACTTCCAAAATGTTAACAAGAAATTTGGTTTTCAGAAAAAAAAAAAAAGAAAAGGAGGTGGCACATACCTGTAATTCCAATACTTGGGAGGCTGAGACCAGAGGATCTCAGGTTCAAGGCCAACTTCAGCAATTTAGCTAGACCCTGTTTCAAAATAAATAAATAAAAAGGGCTAGGGGTGTAGCTTGTAGGTAGAAAGCTTCTGGGTTCAATCCCAGTATCAGAAAAAAAAATCATCAGCTTTGTGTACATATGTGAAAATACCAATGTCGACCTCAGTACTCTGTAAGGGGGGATGGGGAGGGAGCTGGGGGGTCCATCAAGTGCTGTGTGCATGTATGTCACTGTCAACACGATTTGCATTATGATGTGAGATTATAATACACCAATAAAAGCATATTTTTAAAAAAGAAAGAAAAACCGGGCGTGCTAGCGCACGCTTGTAATCCCAGTACTTGGGAGGCAGAGACCGTAGGATCTAGGTTCGCGGCCTGCCTCAGCTACTTAGTGAGGCCCTCCACAACATCGTGAGACCCATTTTCAAAATAAAGGATAAAAAATAGGGCCGGGGGTGTAGCTCGGAGGTAAAACGCCCCTGGGTTCAATCCCCAGTACCCAAAAAAAAGAAAGAAAAGATTATCAAAGAACTTTTTTTAAAGGCTGGGGTATAGCTCAGAGGCAAAATGCCCCTGGGCTCAGTCCCCAGTATGAAAAATGGAAGGAAGGAAGAAAGGAAGGAAGGAAGGAAGGAAGGAAGGAAGGAAGGAAGGAAAAGGGAGGAGATTTAATTAAGAAAAGATCTTCATTAACCATCTGAATGAAACCAAGAAGCCCAACTTTCTCAGGGATCCCAAGAAAATACCTATTATTTCCCCCACAAAGGGAGGAAGACAAAAGGAATTCCTGAAATACCTTTTCAGATTTTGCCAAACACCATGCTGAGCATGTTACCTTGGCACAATGAAATTCCATCATTTACCTGCCCCTGGCCTCCCGTGGGCAATGCTTATGGACGAACCTACACTCTGGACACTCATGTATAATTCACTTAGAACTTCATTCTGTTGTCCTTTGTGAACCTTCAAATGAACTACAAACATATGTTTCTGCTTCCAAATAAAAACCAAAACCAGAAGCCTGGACTGGGGTTTGTGCCCCTTTAGCCTCACCTTCGATAACTGGCACTAGGCTTTATGCTTGGCCGAGGTTCAATACATCCTCTTCCTATTTAATTCTTCCTCTTTTCCCTGCAGAAAAATCACCAGGGGATATTCTCCCCAGACTTGTGCCAGTCACCTCCAGGCAGTTATGAAAAATCTACTCTTTGGTCCCTAAGTCAGGGAACTGGGCAGAATTTGAGCTGGTGCCAGTAAGCATTAAACTAATACTTGATGAAGTAGATTAATTAAAGACTAGGACTATCCTACATAACCTAATAGTTCTTATTATATGATGTGAATTACCCATTGAAGAGTCCAAGGAGAGTAATACATTTAAACAGTGCCTATGTAAAAAGATATAGCCAGTGTAAATGGTGCACGTGTATATATATGTATGTATATATCCACCAGCCTCTGGCTGTGCTTCAAGCTGAAAACTGCATTTCCTTGGACTAAGGAATTACAACCAAAAAGCTGTTCACTGGGAACGATAAAGGAGAAAGGGTGACCTCTGCTGGTGAAATGGGATTTTTTTTTCTGGTCACTTTCCCAGATCCTGCAAGAAAAAAAGTGATCCTAGTGGGAGGAGGTAAGACTGTGACAATGTCTTCCCCACATAAATGACCATTTTTTTCTGCACTAATAATTTTTACAATCTCATCAGCAAAAGGTCATTGTTTAACTCAAGAACTCTTTATCGATGTGTAGAAAAGAGATTCAAGTAGGTCTTTAATATGTTTAATAATTGTTCGGTAGACAAAAATAAAGAAATGCTTTCATTTGGAACTCAATAGTTTCTCTTCTTTGCTTTTCTTTTTTGGTGTTTCATTAATGAATGAAATGTTTACTTTGAGCTGGACAGGGTGGTACATGCCTATAATTCCAATTCTTAGGAGGCTGAGAGAGGAGGATCAAAGATTTGGGGCCAGCCTTTAGCAACTTAGCAAGACCCTGTTTCAAAGACAAAGAGGGGGTTGGGCTTGGAGCTCAGAGGTAGAATGTCCCTGGGTTCAATTCCCTGTACCACTATATATATATATATATGTGTGTGTGTGTGTGTGTGTGTGTGTGTGTGTGTGTGTATAATATATATAATATATATAATATATATATATATATAATTTGCAACCGATTTTTAAATATGAAGAGTAATTAAATGGAAGTGCAGCTCCCAAATATCTCATCAATGTCTATGTTTATTTGTGGGATAAATCCACAGTTTAAGAATTAAGAGATTAAAACACTTTCAAAAAGCCCCTGTATTTTACAATTCAATGTTTTATAAAAAACTGGAAATATGTTACTTTGCTTCAAAACTTAGCAATGCTCAAAACAAAATAATTTCCACATCATTCTGGCTACGTTGATTGATTTTGCCCCTCTGCATATCTTTCATCACCTTTTGACAAGCAAAAAAACATACACTGTGCTACTGGCTCGCTAACAGAATTCAATTATCAGTCAGACTTGCCCTGATCACAGAGACCACTTTGGTCTTTAGCTTTGCCAAGTTTAAAGCAAAATACCTTATTTCAAGTTTTCAATAGAAAAGCAGGGCAAGATCTTTTTAATTATATTTCTAATTGTCTAATGCTACTGCACATGTAATTATTATATCTATGTAATCAGGCTTATTGGGAGGAGGGGAAAGCCGGGCGTGGTGGCGCATGCTTGTAATCCCAGTACTCGGGAGGCTGAGACCGGAGGATCTGGGTTCGCGGCCAGCCTCAGTTACTTAGTAAGGCCCTCTGCAACTTAGTGAGACCCTGTTTCAAAATAAAAAATAAATAATAGGACTGGGGGTGTAGCTTGGAGGTAGAATGCCCCTGGGTTCAATCCCCAGTACCGCAAAAAAAAAAAAAGAGTGGGAGGAGGGGAAAAAAGAGGGGCTACCAGGAAAGGAGATGTAGAGCCCTATTCGGACTTACAGAGTCTGTATTATATCTTTTGGGAACCATAACTATAAAAGCCATCAGTGTCAAGTATAATATAACTCATGCGCTAGCTTTACCAATAAAATATTCAAATTAATAAAGTGTTTATCTACGTAATAAAAGAATGTCCTACGTAATAAAAGAATTCTATTTTTGTCCGATGCTTTTCTGAAGCCAGTGCACATCCCATGCCACTTCCCTGGGTCAAACAAGAGGCCAGACTATTTCACAGTCAACACCTCTTTGGAAATCAGGCAGAGAGGACAGAGAAGGAGAAAGGGCAGACTTAACAGTTATCGGTTGTGCTGCTCTCCTGGGCCTACGCTGGGGGGGGGGGGGAGAATAGAAGCAAATAGGTCAAATAGAATTCACTCCCAGCATTTGCCACCACCTCTTCACCCTCTTGCTTTTCATCTAATATAATAAATGTATTTGTTCTTTCTTAAGAATCCCAAGGAGATGTGAAATTCCTTGAAGGAAATGTTTTGTTTTGTTTTGCTTTGCTTTAAAAATCACTGTGGTTTCAATGTGTCCCTCAAAGTTCATGCCTTGGAAACTTAATCCCCAATGCAGCAGTGTTGAAAGGTAGGACCTTTAGCAGGTGATTAGGTCCCGGGGGCTCTGCCCTCAGGAATGGATTAACGCTACAGGAGGGGATCTCTTATCACAAGAGTGAATTTGTCTGGAAAGCAAGTCCAACCCTCCCTTGCTCCTGTTTCCCTCGCATACTCTCTTGCCCTTCTGCCTTCTGCCATGGGGTGACACTGCACAAAGGCCCTCACCACATGCTACACCTTGAGATGAGACTTCCCAGCCTCAGAACTTGGAGAAATGTCTTTCCTTTATAAATTACCCAGTCTGAGCCGGGCATGGTGGCTCACACCTGTAATCCCAGAACTTGTGAGGCTGAGACAGGAGGATCACAGGTTTGAGACCAGTCTCAGAAACTTAGCAAGACTCTGTTTCAACATTTAAAAAAAATAATAAATAAGAAGGGCTGAGGGTGTAGCTCTGAGGTAGAATATCCCTGGGTTCAATCCCCAGTACAAAAAAAAACAATCCCAGTCTGTGGTATTCTGTTATAGCAACACAAAATGGGCTAAAGACAATGAATTCAGAACTTAATAAATTCTAAATGTTAATATTTAAATGCCAGTACACACTGAATTTTTAAAAAAATAAATATAAGTCTCGAAAAATTTAAGCAATTGTATCTAATATTACTAACAATAAATAGTAATGATGGAAGAAATATATTTCTGAAACTATATATTTCTTAGCAAAAGAATACAGGTCTGGTTAATTATTAGTATTCAAAAGACAACCATCAATTAATTAGCTCTCTACAAGTTGTTTCTCTCATTCAATTAATATTTAATAAGTACCTACTATATGCCGCACATTGGGCTGAGCACCAGGGAGATGGCAGCTAATAAAGTCAGACACTTTCCTGGTCCTTCTGGAGCTTATCATATCTCAGCAGACATCCATCAACCATCCACATCAGTAAATATTAAACTACAACAGTGATGAGTGCTACAGCCGAGAGGTAGGTGGTGCTATAGAGCACAGTTGTTTTTTTTTTTTTTTTAACTAAAAAATTGACTAAAATCTCGCTGCGTAGTTGGCAAATTCAGCATTGTTGAATTCTGGCCTAGGGCAGAGAAAACGCAAATCAAAGAATCAACATCAACATTTTATAGGCACAACATGACCGAACAAACTCTGAGGTACTTGGTCAAAAAGGTGCCTGATTCAATCTAAACATATTTGTTCAAGCCAGGCCTGGTGGTGTGGGCCTATAGTCCCAGCACCTGAGAACTCAGGAGGCTGAGGTGAGAAGATTCCTTGAGACCAGGAGTTAGGGACCAGCCTGGGCAACATAGCAAGACCCCATCTCAAAAAAATGTTATATAATATTATATATTATATATTATATATTATACATTATACATTATACATTATATATTATATGTGTATGTGTGTGTACATTTGTCCCGCATCTGTGCCGCCTGTATAAAGCAGTGCTTCTCAAACCTTAATGTGTACAGGAATCACTTGGGGATCTTGTTCAAATGCAGATTCTGACTCTGTGGGTCCAGGGTAGGTCCTGAGAATCCGTATTTCTAATAACCTCCCAGGCGATGCTGGTACTTACGGTCCATTGATCAAACCCTAAGTGGCTCCTGAGTAACCAAGATGACGAGCTAGTGTGGCTACTAGATCCCCACCCCACCCCAACCCTCAACCCCCATCAACTCCACAGGAACAAAAGAAAGGAAGGAAGGAAGGAAGGAAGGAAGGAAGGAAGGAAGGAAGGAAGGAAGGAAGGAAGGGTGAGCTCCTGAGCTGAACAGAGTTGCTTTGGACTGGTGTTCGTGGAGTGGCAATTTTATTCTAGGGCAGCAAGCAGTCCTGCAGAATCGTGGGAAGATAAAATAGAAGAATGGGTGGGATTCTGCTCCTGTTTCCCCCACCCCATGCTCCATCACCTTGGGCCAAACAGTGCCTGCACCTCACCTGCCAAGACATAATGATCTGGTCCAGATGTCATAAGAAGACACAAAAACCCCGGGGGGACCAACTGACTTCTGGAAGTGATTTTCATATCCTTTCCCCCTTCAAACTCCCAGGGCTGGAGAATCACAGTCCAGTCCTGATTGTGGCTCTCAAACTTGGCTGCCCATAAGAATCACCTGGGTTGGGGGCTTTAAAAGCACTGATACTTGGATTCCACTTCCAGAGAGTCCAGTGAAATTGATCTGGGGCACGGCCTAGGCATCGGGACTTTTTAAAGCTTCCCAAGTGATTTGAATGTGCAGGCAAGATTCAAAACCACCAAATTTCTAGTGTCTCATAAATCTGCTTCTCTCCAGGAGACAAAGGATGAAGGGTAGAGAGCAGGTCCCAGTCAGGGAGAGAGGAACACAGAAAACCCAGTTAAGCCATGCCCAGACTCCTGATGGATAGATTCTGAGATAACAAAGGTGTATTATTTTAAACCACCAGGTTTGGAGTCAATTGTCATATAGCAATTTTAAATAAAAAAAAACAAGAGACATATAAGAAAATCAATAGTAAAACAAAACAATAACAAAATCTTGGAAAAAATAGAATGTCCATCATTAGGAGAGGGGATGAATAAACTAGTATACGGACCTGCTAGAATATTACATTCACAGCTAAATGTCACAATATGGCTAAATCTTAACAATCTGTTACAAAGTGAAGAAATAATAATGACAATCTCCAAAAGATTACCTCAGCCTGGTATCCTTTTATAAGGCTAAGAAAAAAGTCAAAGCACAAAGTTCTTACAAAATTGTACATAAACTTACCATATGACCCAACAATACCACTCCTAGATATGTACTAAAAAGAGATGAACATATATAGCTGTACAAAAACTTATATGTGGCCTGGCATGGAAGCGCACGCCTGTAATCCCAGTACTTGGGAGGCTGAGACAGGAGGATCGAAGGTTTACAGCCAGCCTCAGCTACTTAGTGAGGCCTCTGCAACTTAGTAAGACCCTGTTTCAAAAGAAAGAATAAAAATAGGGCTGAGGGTGTAGCTCGGAGGTAGAATGCCCCTGGGTTCCATCCCCCGTACTGCAAAAAAAAAAAAAAAAAAAAAAAAAGAGAGAGAGAGAGATGAGAGAAAGAAGCCAGACTCAGAAGGCTACGTACTATATGATTCCCAGGCATGGCTTTCTGGACGAGGCAAAACTAGGGAGACAAGAGACTGACCTGTGGCCAGTCTTGTCTCTTCTGCCAGGGACTGGAGGCGGGAAGAAGGAACTGACAATAAAGAGGCATGAGGGGCCTTCAGAGTGATGGAATCGTTCTCTAACTTGATCTTGGCAGTAGTTGTACAATTGGATTCGTTTGTTAAAAGAAAGTTATACACTAAAAAGGGTGAATTTTACTGTACATAAATTATACCGCGTGAGGGACTGCGCGCGCATGGACATGCATGTGTGTGTGTGTGTGTGTGTGTGTGTGTGTGTGTGTGTGAGAGATAAGTGCCCCTTTGACAGTCCCATTGGCATGGGAGAAAGGTTGATTCCCTGAAGGATCCTGAGCAATTCCCAGTGGGGGAGAGAGGGGAACACAATTCAGGATCAGCGGGGTCCTTGGCATCTGTGACAGAAAAGAATTTTAACACATGCCAGTCAGAGACATAGAGATTTATTTAGGAAAGTAGGAAGTACACATTCGAGGAATAATGCGGGCCATCTCTAGAGTAAGAGATACATTTTAGGGTTCATGGTTCTTTTTTTTTTCTTTGGTACTGGGGATTGAACCCAGGGGCATTCTACCTCTGAGCTACACTCCCAGACCTTTTTTTTTTTTTTTTTGAAACACCGTCTCAAAATGTTGCTGAGGTTGTCCTCAAACCTGCAATCCTCCTGTCTCAGCCTCCCAAGGACTGGAATTTTAGGCGTGTGCCACAGTGCCTGACTTCATGGCTCTTTGTTTAAAGGAGGCTCTCTTGAGGGGTGGGTAGGATGAAATGTGTGGGGATGATATCAGTTCGGTAGTCACAAGATGATTTGGGGGGCTCCAGTCATCTTCCAGGTCCTAAAATGGCATCTATCTTATCAGTAGGTATCCATTTTGTTTAAACTGTTCAAGGACAGCCAACAGTGCCCGAGGAGATTGCTCCTTGTTTTAGACTATTTACGGGTGGGATGGCTAACAGTGCCCAAGGAGATGGTTCTTTCGTGTGACCTCTGTTGTCTGATTAACAGATGTCTCTCTGAAGATAGTCAACAGTGCTTAGGGTAATGAGGAAAGACTTGTAAACTCCTCAGAAACTTTCCACTAACAGGCCTGGCTGGGGAGTAAGTGTATTGAGAAATTTTGCCACAGACTTCCATGTTAAAGTTACATTTTCCTTGTTCTTCCTTGATGTCTTTCTATCTATTTCTTTTATTTCTTCTGTCCTACTTCACCATGAGCCAGCTCCTCCATCCTGTCATAGGATACAGCTCCTTCCTACCACCTATACAAAGAACGAAATGAGAAGTCGTGGCATTGGAAATGTCCTGGTTAAATTCACTACAGAGAAACCTGGCGTGGTGGCGCACGCTTGTAATCCCAGTACTTGGGAGGCTGAGACCGGAGGATCTGGGTTCGCGGCCAGCCTCAGTTACTTAGTGAGGCCCTCCGCAACTTAGTGTGAGACCCGGTTTCAAAATAAAGAATAAAAAATAGGGCTAAGGGTGTAGCTCAGAGTTGAATGCCCCTGGGTTCAATCCCCAGTACTTCAAAAATACATAAATAAATAAATAAACAAATAAATAAATAAATAAATAAATAAATTCACTACAGAGAACAAACTTGAGTGGGGACTGGGGAAGAAGGAGTTTCAACAACCAAAGCAATGGATAGAAAAGGGAGTCTGGAGGATGGGACGAGTGGCCATTCTTTGCTTTGGGGATGGGGGATGTTCATGACTCTCCAATTGTGAACCTCATTTCGTTCAAAACAGGAAGTCTGACTCAGGGAGTCCCTGACTCTTGCAATATGGGGTGGCCTTCCCAAGCTGGTAGCCCTGTTTCCTTCAGATTCACTTCGCCTTGAAACACCCTGATAAATGGCCCATTAGCAGCCCACAAAGAGATTAAGAAACAATTCCATTTAAGAGAACAGGCACAGTTTAACAAAATGATCCTTGAATCAGAATGTTCTGCTTCTACTATCTTTTATGAACAAAAGGAGCAGGGGTTTTGAGGTCACAGCCGGGCCTGACCATATTTTGTTCTTATCTCCCTATTTTCTACTCCATAATGAAATTTAAATAGCTCGCTATCGCTAAGTAAATAATTGGCGCCATAACAGCCTTCTGGAAGCTTTTAATTGTGTCAAACCAGCTCTTCAGTTCTAAACATTCCTTACAACCAAATGATATTTAGAGCTTTGGGTGTCTTCTTGGCAGATGGAGATAGAAACACAAAATGGGATAAGAAGGCAGGAACTTCCCATTAATCATGGGTCATATCTCTACTCCAAGATCATAAAATGCCTGAGGTGACATCTTTGACTTGGTGGGAGAGGGGGAGGGGTCTGGCTAAAAGGCAGAAAGTCTGGATTTTAGTCCCTGCAGGGCCCCCACTCAGCTTCCGATTTGGAACAAGGCGCTCTTGGGACCTCATTTTCTTCCACTGAACATCAGACTCTATAGCCAGGGTGCCCCCTCACCTTACTGCACCCCAGGGTGCGCTAGGTGGGCAGTAGGCATCCCCCACAATTCCAAATTTGGAGCTCCTCCCCTACACCTTGCTGTATGTCCAGGGATGCACATTGGTCTTACCACTGTCCTAGCGACCTTGTAGAGAAGTGTCCCCATAGGATGACCAGACAGTGGCTTGCAAAGAAGACTCCAGAGCTTGGCCTGACCCCAGATAAAGGGTTAACTAAGACAATGGTTCCCATGTTGAGAAACTAGTGGGAAAATCAGTTCAACAAATCAAATAGATTTCTTTACTACAGGACTTCCCAGAGCCTTTATTTGCTCATATAATTTGAGACTTTCCTCCAGGGAGATACAGAAGTATTTGACCAAGAAATTCGTTTTTTGAAAATCAATGCTCAGGTCTGGCATGCCCTAAAAATACAGATCCAGAGGTATGATGCTCTCTATTTCTCAATCATTATCTTCTAACCAAGAGGTACTCAACCCTGGCTGCAAAATAGCATCACTGGGGCCCATTACCTGGGTCTCTTCCCAGAGAGTCCATTCTAATTGGTCAGCGGAAGGGGAGGCTGAGCCCCTTAATGATCATTTTCAGCTTCCCAGGGTTGCTCAGCACGGAGAACCACTGGCTCGGGGATATGGGAAGATGCCTGCTCTTCCTATGACTACGCCAAAGCATTAAAAGGGAGCACACACACCCCAGGTCAGTGAGAGGGAGCAACCCAAGGCAGCATTCCTTCCTCTGCCCAGGGTCCACATCACAAGCTCCAAAAGGCCGATCTATTGAGAGGCTCGCCTTAGAGGATCCACAAGGAGCAACACAGGCTTTCCTAATCATTACTCAATCGGTATTTGACCCTAATCATTCCTTTTAAAACCCTATGGATTTTTTTCTTTCAAAATGGAAATAGCATTACTGATTTTTTTCTTACTGATTTTTTTCTGGTTGTAAATGCAATGCCTGTTCTTAGTGGCAGGGGACGGGGGCTACATAAAAGTATAAAATAAAAACTAACTGTTCCTAATTCCCGTACTGTGAGCATTTCCTGTTTACTTCTAGACCTTTATAAGTTTTTTGATGGTGTTTTGCAACCTGTTTTTTTCTCTTGGGGGGATTGTTTCATTTTGTTTTGGGAGGTTCTGGGGATTGAACCCAGGAGCATTCTACCTCTGAGCTGTGCCCCAGTCCTTTTTTTTTTTTTCTTTGCGGTACTGGGGATTGAATCCAGGGGCATTCTTCCTCCAAGCTACACCCTCAGCCCTATTTTTTATTCTTTATTTTGAAACAGGGTCTCACTAAGTTGTGGAGGGCCCTACTAAGTTACTGAGGCTGGCCACGAACCTGAGATCCTCCTGTCTCAGCCTCCCAAGTATTGGGATTACAAGAGTGCACCAGCACACCTGGCTTCCTTTTTATTTTTTATTTTGAAAAGGGGTATCACCAGGTTGCTGAGGCTGGCCTCGAACCAGCAATCCTCCTGTCTCTGCCTCCCAAGTACTGGGATTATAGGCATGTACAACTATACCTGGCTGATTTAACCTAGTTTTTTACATATCAACATTTCTCAAATATCTTTTCTTTTTTTTTTTGGCGGTACCAGGGATTGAACCCAGGGGCATTCTACCTTCAGGCTACACCCCCAGCCCTATTTTTTATTCTTTATTTTGAAACAGGGCCTCACTAAGTTGTGAAGGGCCTCACTAAGTAGCTGAGGCTAATTGCGAACCCAGATCCTCTGGTCTCAGCCTCCCAAGTACTGGGATTACAAGCATGCGCCACCACGCCCGGCCTCAAATATCTTTTCATCTCGATATAAATAAAACAATAATATCACTTAATGGGCCCATCATATTCTGGGTAGACCATAAGAAGTCACCATCAACAAAGGACTAGACATCTGGTTGGCGCCTTAGAATAAATTCTCAGAAGTGCTCAATCCAGATCCCCCGATGCCAGCTGCAGCGCTGAGCGCAGCCTGGGTTTCTATCTGCCCCTCCTGGGGAGCCGCTCTGCCCTCGCTCTTCACCCTCCAGCTTTCTCTACTCTCCAGTCTCAGCAAAGTATTTTCTAGCTGCTCTTGGTCCAAGTTCCTCCACCTTTTATCAAACCTCTCTCAAGGTTCTCTCTCAGAGCCAGTGTTTCACTTTAGAAAGTCTTCTTGGGTCTATGCCAGTCCCCCTCCATGCAAACCTCTCATCTGGTCAGGCTGGAGGACTCATCCCCAGCAGAGGTCACCAAATCCTCTTGTAACGAGCCAGCAAGGAGACAAGCTGTCCCTGCAGAAAGTCTCGGGTGGCCTCCCTCCCCCACACCCCATTCCCTCCGCCCTCCCCGAGCACGTGCCCTCCCCTCTGCAGCAACACTTGTCACTCTGTGTTATGACTTACATGCCAGTCTCCTGCAGGATACCGAGTCCCTTGTCTCCTTGATTCCTCTGCCTCCAGCCACCAGCACCACCCTAGCTGAAAAGACCCCTTCAGAACTTACTGAATGTCTGCTACTAAAAGGCCATGTTTTTCCAGGAAAAACTCCAAGCTGTATTCCTTTCTAATATTAAAAGTAGCAGCTATGACCCATACCTCCCACCTTAAGCCAAAAGAGGTCACAGCATCAAGCTCACACCTAGGCAGGTTTGCATGACCTTGCCACTGAGTTAAGGGGAGCACGCCACATCTTTTAATGATCAGGAGTGCAAAGGATCTCGATTTTCTTAGCATTGTTCCTCAGTAGCACCTCCTGACTTACCCCCCCCCCCGCCGCCCCACGCCATGGGCAGAGGCAAGAAGGCTGCTGAGAGAGACCCCATGCCTGTCTTGCAAGTGACCCTGCCAGCAAGTGGCCCAGTGAGTCGTGTTCCTGCCAGCTCCCCTTAGGGACTGTACATGATTCACAAGACGATCCATCTAGTCAATAAGTATTTTGTGATTGGCTTTACTGTAGTAAAGCAGGCAGGCACAATCCCAGCATTCAAAGGACAGGAAATCCAAAAACTAGCACACAAATAAAATAACTATGAGTTTTGATGAATGCTTTGAAGGAAACAAAAAGAAGGCAGAAATAAAGAAAAAGGATTCTTACTATTGATCAGCTTCAGTGATCAAGGTGATCAGGGAAGGCCTGTCTGGGATTTAAGCTGGAGAGGCCAGTCTCGGGCCTGCAGTGGGTAGGAGGGGACATCCTTTGAGGACAGAGAAAGCACCCTGAAGTGACTCTGGCAGAAAAGGGCCTGGAGCCTGGGGAGGAAGTAGGAAAAGACTGTAGATTAGTTTGAGGAGACAAGCAGGACTGTACCAAGTATATTTAGGTCCATGAGTTTTCAATTATCTGTCAAAATTCAAAGTCCGGTTGGTTGTTACCAATAAGTGAACCAGATTCAAAATTATTAAATACCTCAGGTTTGGGGGTTTTCTTACATCTCCCATAAACAATACAAAATTATTCTCCTTCACTCTTCAAAATGTCTCAAACCCTAATGGTATCAAGGCAACTTACCAGGATAGAATAAAACTGGGACAATATGTTGAAGGAGAATCAGATGAAAATTCTCAGAAACTAATTTTAATGTGTTTCCAGTTTCTTTTGATCAAAGAAACAAAGCACATGTATAGATGTCATCTCTGGTGTTGTTTCTTTCTATTTTCAACATTTTAATTACAAGATCTTCACAGATTGCTTGGCAAGGAGGGAAGGATATAGGAGGAGGTAAAGCAGGAAAGAGCCATTTCCAACAATTTTCCAAATAGAAATGTGAGCCCTTTTTCTCCACTCTAACTAGCATTGCTTAGGCCTCCTTTTCTTGGTCCCCCGGATCTATTTCTGCTCCATCTGGGGCCCCACTTCCAGCCACAACTTCTTTCCACAGAGGTATTTTTGCCTCTGTCCTCCTGTTTATGCATCTGGCCCCAAAGTTAGAACCTACACAAGCAATTGTCTATGTAAACAGGGCAATTTGAAAGGTCCGCATAGATGGGGGCTTGTTTTCTGCTTCAGGGAAAGGAAGTCACAGTGGCTAATCCAGACATGCACTATTGGGAAAGGAGACAACATCCACACAAAGTCTTCCTTATTCAGGACTGTTTGTGAATAAAATGATTATAGACGCCTTCTGGGCTCTGTCTGGAACACTCAACCTCCAGGCAGAACACCTCCAACTATTGCGCTTCAGGAAGTCAGTCTTTGAGGATTTCCAAAAGTAACTGTAATCAAAATAGCCACACCTGGAGAAGTCCAGGAAGCAAGGAGGGAAGGTAGGCATGATGCTATCACAAATTGCCTGCGTTAGCATTGCTCAGCCGGCTGGCCTTCTTATTGTGACCCTGAAAACTAATTCCAAAAACAAGTCTTTCTGGAACAATTCATTTCGCAAATGCCTACTAGGGTCTTCGAAAGGGGTCTTTGCAATATTGTCAGAAACTATGAGAAAATAAAGATGAGTGAAACATAATAACTGGCCTTCAAAAATATTACTGATTGAGTCGGGCGTGGTGGCACACGCCTGTAATCCCAGTGCTTGGGAGACTGAGACAGGAGGATCACAGGTTCGAGGACAGCCTCAGCAAATGAGACGCTCATCAACCTAGAGAGATCCTGTTTTAAAATAAAAATAAAATAGGGCTGGGGATGTAGCTTGGAGGTAGAATGTCCCTGGGTTCAATTCCCAGTACCACAAATATATATGTATATATATGATTAAATATTTACTGAAAGGTTCTTATCAACTAACCAAGGGATGGGGAACAGAGACCCAGTGTAAGGGAAGTCACACACCACTGCATAGTTCTCCTAGGAGGTACAAAATACATGGGACCCAAAGGAGGAAAATGTTGGGGTAGGTGCTGAGAGAGCTTGGGTCACCTTTTCGTGGCACTTAAATTACAAGGAAATATCACAATATTTGTGCAAGTACAAGGAATATCAGGATTTTGAACTCTTAAAGGCTTGGATTCTAAAAATGTCAAGATGAATATGTCAACCAGGTGAAATCAAGCAAGGTACAGGTGGTGGATGGGATTTTGCCATCATCAGCACCAAGGGCTCTTTGATGGCACTGGACAGAAATATGTATGCACAAAAATATCCAAACCCTCAGCAGGGTTCTGCAGTTCCTCCCACAGCTAATCCAGGGCACCACAGCCGGCGTTCCTTGTTTATTGAGAAAACGTATAAGCCAGGTGTGGTGGCACATGCCTATAATCCCAGTACTTGGGAGGCTGAGACAGGAGAACTGCAGGTTCACAGACAGCCTCAGCAACATAGTGAGACTCTCAGCAACATAGTAAGACCCTGCTTCAAAAGAAAGAAATAGAAAAAGGCCTAGGGGTGTATCTCAGAGGTAAAATGTCCCTATGTTCAATCCCCAGTACACACACAGAGAGAGAGAGAGAGAAAAGCTGGGCATGGTGGCGTACACCTGTAATCCCAGTACTTGGGAGGCTGAGACAGGAGGATTGCTATTTGAAGCCAGTCTCAGCAGCTTAGGTAGACCCTGTTTCAGAATAAAAAATCAAAATGGCTGGGGTAGAATGCCCCTACTTTCAATCCCCAGTGCAAAAAAGAAAAAAAATAGAAAACACATAAATAGGCCAATGTTCATGGTCAACAGGGCAGTGTGTTCCTTCCAGCCAAACAGAGCCCCTGAGAGTTACTTTTAGGCCAGGAACATCACATATACTGCATATACCGGGATAACTTTCCCAGGCCATACCCCAGGCAGACATCACAAATCGATCAGGGCACTCATTCTCACTAAACCCAAATGCTACCCCAGAACCGTTTTCAACACAGGACTCCAGGAAGTCATTACCAATCAGCAGGAACTGTCACAAGAGATGAAATCCGAGGTCTTTCCCTGCCCTCACTTTACAGCAGCTCCCTTTGGGGGCCTTGTCTCCCTCTGAAAAGAACGATGTGACTGGTAGCAATTAGGATCTTGGGTTCTGCCCAACAGTCTAATGGAAACTTGAAGTAAATCACTGAGAAGATGACTACATCTTCTTAAACAAACTGAATTTGCTATGTACAGTCTCCCAAGGCTCGTTGAATAAATGATACTTTTACAGTTTGGTTTGACTCAGGTTTGAGTTATAAAATAGAATATATGGAGATTCCAACTTTCAGAGAAGTTAACTCAGAGGCCTATTAAGTCACTTTTCAAAAAGGATTGCCAAGGATTTATTTAAATGCCAAGCTCCTCTCCACCCAATGTGTTTAAAGACTGATGAAAAAGGAAAGGAAGAAGGTGGCTGGATAAACATGAATCTCATCGGCAGCAAGGCACCATGACTATTTGAAAATGAATCCCAAATGGCCAGAAAGGAGCTAGGAGAAAACATAATTCTATTTACACAAGTCTTTGTCTATACGCACTTCTTCAGAATGATTTGACTCTGAAACAATCACATGCCGGGCTTGACACACAGGGCCCCACCGCTGAATAGCTGTCAAACGAGAACCACAGGCCAAGGAAGGAATAATCTCCTGGAGAAGCAGGAAAGAAACTGGCCATTTGTCACTGAAAACGTATGTTAGGCCATGTCCTAAAAGTACCAGTCAACAGCGCTGGGGTCATGCTGAGGTTTTCACCCAATCACAGGACAGCAGTTCTTACTGTGTGATTACTAAGGTCAGGTGGACCACGCCCAGCTTAATGCAGAGCAATGGTTGCCAAACTCCATTCACCGGAGATGCCTTAGGACCACCCAACTGGTGGGAGGAAGTGAAATGCACTGGACTCTAATAGACCCTCAACAGAGACACACATGCTTCAATCACCACTGTCCTTCTTGATCTCTTCTACAGCTTGATGCTCCACAGACGATGTCATTTGCAGCCAGCCATGGTGGCACACTCCTGTAATCCCAGTACTTTGGAGACTGAGACAGGAGGATTCCAAGTTAAAGGCCAGTCTCAACAACTGGCCTTTTCAAAATAAATTGATCCTGTTTCAAAATAAAAACTAGGGCCAGGGGTGTAGCTCAGAGGTAGATTGCCCTTGAGTTCAATCTCCAGGACCACAAAAGAAAAATTGTTTTCATTTGCAAAGAAAAGACTTCCTTACCAAAAGAAAAAAGGTTTTTTTAATTGCTATGTAATCTAAGAAATGGTCAGACATCTACATGGTTCCCCAGAACCAAAATCCACAAATAGAACAGTAGTGAGATAAATGTTCCTGAATCACAGCAGGATGTGCAAGACTGAATTTTTTATTTGGAAATAATTTTCAACCTAGAGAAAATTGCGAGAATAAAAGTAGTAAAAGTGCCTGTGTTTCTTTTACCAGGATCCACCAATTGTTAATCACTTACCCATTTGTTTTATTATTTTGCTGCCCCTCTCTCTCCCCCTCCCTTTCTTGGTATATGTATACTTTGTTTTTTCTTTGAGCCATTTTAAGGAAAGTTAAATACATCATGGCCTCTTATCCCTAAATAGGTCTGTCACCAAACGGGTTTGAGAAGGTCCTGCAAGGGGAACTATGGGACCTCAGCTCAGCCCAGGTAGGTTTTTGACCTATCCTGCTAAAAAGAATTCCAGGACTATTGCGGGTTCTAGTGGATGCTGCTTGCTCCATAGTCCCGCCATGGAAGGTTGCTGCTTTAGGCAGCTCCCTGAAAATTATTCCATGGTTCCTGCCACAGAAGGTCAGAAGGTCGCTGCACCAGACAGCTTCCTGATCAATAGTCTTCTCACACGATTCTGACATGAAGTCTGATGTAATAGTTTTGAGAGAATTTAATAATTGGGGGGTCGGGGAGGAGAGAGAGATGACAAATTCTCCAGGCCTTCTGTAGCCAGGGCCCTTCTTATATTAAGGGTTCAAACAAGCAAACAGGAAGAAGATCACAAGTTAAAACCAGGGAGTGGCAATTACAAGTTAAGGCTAGGGAGTGGCAAGGTGAACATTTCAAGGAGAAGAGGAGGTCATCACAGTCCACCTTTTGGTCCCATTCGGATCAAGGAAGCTCATCTGCATGTGGACAATTTCCACTTAATATGTACTGAGTACATGCTTAAGCCGGTCTGAAATGGTGACCTCATTGCATGGGCTAAGATGGCCCCAACACAGGACATGTCAAAAGAATTCCAGGCTGTGTCAAAATAATAAAGGTTTATTAAAGGACAACAAAGGTACACACACCAAGGGAGGGTGCCAGTGCCCCTTGCCTCTCAGAGAAGAGAAGACAAGTTACACACCCAGAGTTGAGTTCTCTGATTATATATATGATTTTCCTGGGAAGAAATGTGCAGGTTTCCAGGGATTCTTCTTTGAAAATCGAATCCCATGTCAATGACTTGACATTTGGGGTTCAGAATGTTTCTTTTTGGTCAAGCAGTCTAGCCATAAATCAGTTGTGGGCATATTGTGTAAGTCTTTGAATCTGGTGATATTTAAATTGACTATGTTTTTGTTCTAGTTGCTCTGGTACAAGCGGACACTGGAGGTTTTGTTCATTTAACTAAAGAGACAAGTATGTCTGGTCATGCTGTAGATCCGGGTCTCCATTGACCAAGGGTCTCTATTTCTCTCGTCCCAAGAGCTCACCTATCTCAGGACAGTGAGATAGGTGAGCCTATGAATCAGGACATTCTCTTACATAACTAGAGTATGGTTATCAACCTCAGTAAATTTAACATGGAAGCCATACTTTTATCTAAATCTACTGTCCCTATCCCATTCTCATCAGCTAACCCAATAAATAAACACAGTATTTACCCCTCCAGCATAGGATCCAGTATAGGATCAGAGATTGTATTTGGGTGTCACAACTCTTTATCCTTCGTTAATCTGGAACTTTCCTTGTCACCCATCATGACATTTTTCAAGTCTGGAGCTCTCACCTGCCTGGATTTCACTAGAATGTTTTTTTATCTAGTTTGTTCAAGGTTTCCTCATGATTCTTGGCCAGAAGACTACATAGGTACCATTGTGTCCTTCTCAGGTGTCATATGTGTAGGCACACGATGTCCATCTCCACTCACTGCTGACACAACCCAGTAAAGTGTTGTTCATAACATATTTCTCATTATTCTCCCCCCCTTGAAACTAATAATCTGTAGGGAGACACTTTAAAACCATACAAATATACTACTTTTCATCTAAATTACTCCCTAAATTTAGCATCCATTGATGATTCTTGCTTGATCTAATCTTTGTCATACCTGTTGAAAAATGCTAACTTTAACTCCAGCACCACTTCCCAATTTACTAGGTGGCATTCAGCATTTCATCATATTTAAATCCCTGTTGTCTCCCAATATAAATAAAAGAAATATTAGGCATTCATTTTCAGTATGTAATCACAAGTTCCTATTTTTAATGATTTATGATTCATCATTATACTTAATTACTTAAATTGCCCTAGATTTCAAGCTGATTCCTATGTCTTTGTGGCATGCTCCTATCTCTTTTTGAGTACTTTAATTTCTAGCATAACAAAATGTTCTACTATGTATAAGAATAACTATTTTCCTATAGCCTTGCCAATGAGTGTATTGTCAAGCTTTCAGTTTTTTGCAAAGGCAAGTTTAAATTTTAAAGAAAAAAAACACCTTAATCCCAGCTACTCGAGAGGCTGGGGCAAAAGGATCACAAGATGGAGGCCAGCCTGGGCAACTTAGCAAGGCCCTGTCTCAAAATAGAAAATAAAAGGGCTGGGCTCAGTGGTAGAGTGCCCCTGAGTTTAATCCCCAGTACCACTAGAAAAAAGAAATAAAAAGAAGAAAACACAGTTATACACATTAAAGATTTATAATGAAAAAATATAAAGAGCACATAAAAAGATCATTGGAGAAGATAAGGATGAGAGGGACGACCTAATGTGCTTTGCATTGTAAATACATAAGTAAGGAATTAAAAAGTACAATGAGGTGATAGAAGGAAGCAACTAGAACTAATTAAAAAGCAAATTACTCCTTAATCTCTGAAATTACAAGGATTGTTCAACTAACAGTATATGCAAGAAAGGATCCAGTTTTACTACCTGGTGGGTGAATTCTAGGGTTGCACATTAAGGTGAGGATAGTGCCAAGAGGCAACATGTTCTCCTTCCTCTCGAGACGCCCCTCTGTACCCTGGGTGTATTATTCAGTGGCATTTGTCTCATGAATTACAGTTGTTTTCAGTTTGTCTTCTCTCTCAGACTGAGAGTTTACCGAGGATGGAACTACATCTTATTCCAGTTTATATCTTCAGCACAAAATAATTATAAATGGGTTTGGTCTCCAGCAATTAAATCTTCATTGAAGGAAAAGAAGGAGGCATGGAATGGAAGACAGGAATGTTCAGGAACAACTTTGAATGGGGGTACCATGTATCAAAGCATCAAGGTTTGTTCCAGGGTGAGATTTTTGCTCAAAGAAAGTCCATTTCCCCCAATTGACTTACTATAGATTTTCAACATATTTTTTGTTGAAATAAACACATTTCCTAAACATATACATTTGTTCTCATCACACTTATATGTATAGTGGGTTGTTTTGTTTTCTTTGGGGATTGAACTCAGGGGTACTCTACCACTGAACTACATTCCCAGCCCCCCCCTTTTTTAAATTTATTTTGAGGCAGGGTCTCACTAAGTTGCCTTGGATGGCCTCAAACTTGTGGTCCTCCTGCCTCAGTCTCCCACGTCACTGGGATCACAGGTGGGTGTCACTGAGCCTGGCTAAACATATATATATTTCTAAACATATATTTTCTGAATATAAGAGAAGAATGTCACATCCCAGGAGTGATGGCTAATGCCTAGTGAACTGGTAAAAATTGAAATTTCATGAATTTTGTCAAGACTAATCTTTTGTTGCCTAAGTAAATCTCCAAGCTTTGATTATAGGTGTCAGTGCAGAATGGCATTTGGGTGAGAAATGGAAGTCAGTGGAATCCAATGAAGCATGAAATTTAAGCATAGAATCACTTACTAGCAGGCATTAATGACTAATAAGGCATCCTTATCACTCACATAATAAATAACTAACCTTGAGAGCTTGCCAACACTTTCACATATTATTTCTCTGAATCCTCGATGCTTCGGGAAATGTTTTGTAATAATCTTTTTACAGAAGGGAAAACCGGGTCTTTATCCAAGATCAGTGGGTTCTGGTTTTCTGAACTCTGTGGCTGCACATTGCAGGCCAAAGACGCTAAGTTAAAACCTAGCAAGTGATTGGAATGGACTGGAAAAACAGGAACCCAGCTCTAATTAAGGAATTTGCTAATTACCCTTCTCTTTGCAGACATTACTCCATTCTTGGTCTTTAGCCCTGGCATTGAACTCAGCTTCAATCATGCTTTCTGCAAAGACAGAAAAAGAATATTGTTTCCAAGTTACATTTGACCACAAAACAAATCCCTTCTGTCCTTTCTAGAGCCACATCCCCCAGCCCTTGGAGCACAGAGCTTCCCACCTTCCTAATTCCCCATCAGGATTCCCCAGAATCTACCCAGAGCTCTGGGCTCCACTGGCTTCCCTCCGGGTTTTTCCCCTCTTAGACCATTTGAACCTGGTAACATAGGTTTTGGGCAATCCACTTTCTGAACAACTGGGAAATCTGGGATGCAGCCTCCAGAACTATCCCCAAGATCCCAAAAGGCTCAGTGCCCACCCCAGGCTGAGGCTTGAAACTGTCAATGATCAAAACAAGGGACAAGTTGTCAGCACTTTGACTGCTCTTCTTAACTTATACAGAAGTTAAGTATAATCAAAGGAAAAGGAGAATAACATGGAGAAAAGACATGGTGTGAGCACACCGATCTAGTTATGACTGTGTTTCTCAATTCGTGGTGCCGTGCAGTAGATAAGGGGCACAGGTTCTGGAACCAGCTGCCTGCGTCCAAATTCTGGTTCTAATACTGATTGTGTATCATTTTGGGATGAATGGCCTACCCTTCCCATGGCCCATTCTCTTCATCTACAAAAGAGAGATGATAATAGTAGGACCTACCCTGTAGAGTCGCTATAGGAATCAATGTGAAATAAGTGTGAAAGCACTTAGAACAGAGCCCAGCTATTTAATATATTGAGTATCATTTCCACCATTTCACTCTACACAGGCTCCAAGCCTATCTTACCTTTACCCTGTTCCTAATCAGTGTCAAGCCCAGTCATTATGTCCCCAGATGTCTTGCATAGTCTCCCCTTCCCTTCCATTCTCTTTGCCCCTACTTGAATGCAGATTCTGAGGCAGAATTTATGAGTTGCCTTCCCCAGCATCCTTTCTCCCCTTTCTCCTCAATCAATGATCCTTCCATTTTAGCCAGGCACAGAGCCACCCATTGGAAGGACAACATTTCCCAGTCTCCCCTCCAATTAAATGTGGCCATGTGACTAAGTTCTAGCCAATGGGAAATAAGCAAAAGTGTTAGCTTGGACTTCTGGGAGTTTCCTTTTTAAAAGCTTGCTTTTTTACACACTTCTTCCATTTTGCTGCTGGAATGATCTTGAGAACAATGGCAGAGCCCTAGGGACAGCAGAGCAGAGAGCTGGAAGATGCCTAGATCCCTGGTAACTTTATGGCAACAACACATCAGTTCTTCACTGCTTACTATCACTTCTTTTCCATGAGCGAGAGATAAACTTAACTCGTAAAAGTGGTTGATACAGGTGGAGGGAATTAACCCTGATTAATAAAGACCATCGCCTCTCTCCTAGATTATAGCAATGGCTTCCTGATTTCTCTCACTCTCCCCATCTCTCTCTCTCTCTCTCTCTCTCTCTCTCTCTCTCCTTCCCTCCCTCCCTCCTTCTCTCTCTCTCTCCACTCCTGCCAGATCATCTCCCCAAACCACAGCTCTGCACCCTCACAGAGGCTTTGATGACACGATGATTTGGCCCCTGTCTTCCTTTCCACCCTTAACCCCATTCCTTCCCTTCTTGCCTGACCAAGCCTAATTTCTTCTTTCGCATCCTCACTCTGTTCTTTCCTACCCTCATGTCTTTACCCATACTCTATCCCTTTAGACCTCATATGCCCAATTCTGGACTGTCCTTCTGGGCTCAAATGACCTTCAACCACCTCCTAGAGCCAGCAAGCCTTAATCCCCCAAGCCAGGAGTAACTCTGTCCTCAGAATCTCCCAGCACTCACCTTCCATTTTTGTCAGGGAACCCCAAAGACCTTCCTACACCAAAACCAGGTCACATTCCTGCCCATCTGGCTGGTCTTCTCATCCCTGTTGAGGTCCCAGGACTTGCCTGCTCAACCTCTTTCTTGGTCCTCTTCTTGCCCAGGGACCTTCCCTTTCTGCCTTGCTCCATCTTCTCAGGCCCCATCTTCCCTCCTGCCCCCAGAGACAGGGATACTGAACCCATTCACCTTAAGGCTTTATGCTCAGTCCCTAAAGGGAAGTCATGGGAAGGAGATGACAAATGCCATCAATGTGAGGAAGTTGCAGGCTTGAGGAAGCTCACATGCATCTTTCCCCCCTTTAATATTAAAATTTTGTTTTGAGATAATTATAGATTTGCATGCAGTTGTAATTAATGATACAAAGAAATGGCCATGTGCCCTTTACCCAGTCCTGCTGTCATGGGGAGACACACTAATTCTGTGGGTCCCTGGCCTCCATGATGAAAAAGAATTTCAACGCATGCCATCAGAAAAAGGCAAAGGTCTAATTAATTTAAGAAAGGTGGGGATACAGGTTGGGGGCCATCTCAAAATGGGAGAGCAAGTCTCTGCGCATATCCATTCATCCAAGCAAGTAAGAGAGAGTCTGCTTGCTTTCGCAGTTCTCTTATAGGAGGGTGTAGGTAGGGTCGCACAGTGGAGGGCAGGACTTAGTCCTCAGTTTCCCTGGCAACAGATAAAACTATTTTCTTCCCAATGTCTCCTCTCTGCCTAATATTTCTATCTTTCCTATTCTACCTCATCACTGCTAATGATGCCATATTAAAAAGCTATAGTACATATCTCAACCAGGAAAATGACGTTGTACAATCCACCGATTTTATTCACATTTCCCCATTTTCACATGTACTTGTCTGTGTGTGTGGTGTTTAGTTTTATGCACTTTTTTATCACGTGTATATTGGTGTATTCACCACTACAGTCAAGATATAGAACAGTAAGCTGGGTGTGGTGGCGCACGCTTGTAATCCCAGAAGTTGGGAGGCTGAGACAGGAGGATCACATGTTCGCAGCCAGCCTCAGCAACTTGTAAGACCCTTCGCAACTTAGTGAGACCCTGTTTCAAAATAAAGAATAAAATAGGACTGGGGGTGTAACTCGGAGGTAGAATGCCCCCGGGTTCAATCCCTAGTACCAAAAAAAAGAAGGAAAAAAGATATAGAACAGTTCCATTACTGCAGGGATCCCTCATGTTACCTTTTTTGGTTGGTTGATTGGTTGTTTGTTTGTTTGTTTGTTTGCAGGATTGAACCCAGGGGTCTCTGAGTTACACTCTCAGCCCTTCTTATTTTTTTTTTATGGGGACTCACTAGGTTTCTGAGGGCCTCACTAAATTGCTGAGGCCTAGAACTTACAATCCTCCTGTCTCAGCCTCCCAAGTACTGGGATTACAAGCATGCGCCCCCATCAGTTTACCTTTTTACAACTATATCCACCTCACTCTCACTTCACACTCACATTCCTAACCCCAACCATCCTTAACCTGTTCTCCATCTCTATGATTGGTTATTGCAAAAAGTTTATATAAATAGAACATACTATATAACTTTTGAGATTGACTTTTTCACTCAGCACATTTCCTTTGAAATTCATCCCAGTTGTTCTCTGTATCAATAATTCATTTTCTTTGTCCTCTGAGTAATCTGGGGTATAGAATAAAGTCTAGAGTATTTTGTATATTCTCTCTCTCTCTCTCTCTCTCTCTCTCCCTCCCTCCCTCTCAGAAATACAAGTGTAAATTTCTATAGGCTTCTGCTATGCAGATTTTCTTTTAAATTGTAAATCAGCCAGGTGTGGTGGCACATGCCTGTAATCCCAGTACTTGGGAAGCTGAGACAGGAGGATCACAGATTCAAGGACAGGACAGCCTCAGCAACATAGAGAGACTCTCAGCAACCTAGAGAGACCCTGTTTCAAAATAAAAAGGCCTGGGGGTGTAGCTCAGAGGTAGAATGCCCCTGGGTTCAATCCCCATTACCACTAAATAAATAAATAATTGTAAATCAAACTAGGTAGTCACAAGCCTCTTCTGACCCAGGTCCCTGCTGGGTGGTTCTGTCATCTTCTTGAGAGCAGGAAGCCATAACCACCACGGACTTCCTCCGTCCGCCATCCTTCCTGTGGGCAGGGCTCACCAAACTCTCCACCCTGTTTTGAAACTGCTGCCAACACCATCCATGAAAGCCTCTAGGAAAGAAAGAGAAATGAAAATTCAAAGCAGATTTCTCCTGGTGCAGGTGGTCATTACGCATCTCAAAGAACCTCCAAAGGGGAGAGGACCTTTTCCGGGGTTCTCTGCCCCTCACAGGAGGGACTTTGGGGACATTTCTCACATCCTCTTGCATGGCATTTTCTCACTTTCTACCTTGATACGCCATACAGTAACTACCTATTTATTTGTAGCTTTCCCCACCCAAAGAGAAGTATGCTTCTCTCTTGATAGACTGTAAACTTCTCAGGAAAGGATCTAAATTTGGTTCGCGTTTATGGCCCTGGAGAGCATACAAGGACCAACACCTTGCATGAGGAGCTACCACACAAACCTTAAATTAAAATGGATGAGATGTATTAATTAATTAAAACAGTGAAGATCAGACTTGGCAGGATGAATCTGTGAAGAAGACAGGGCCCCAAACAATTATTCAAAGAATGGAGAGAATTTAGATTTGCTGACGAAAGGAAGAAATGGTATGAGGAAAGGTCGCTATAAACTTACATCGATGTTCTGGAAGAAATTGTCCCTCTGCCTCTGTCATAAACACAACCCAAAACTCACTCAGGGAAGCTGTCAGCTACGCAGCCTTCTCTGGAACTCAAGTATTTCTAAGGCAAACTGTCTCAGGACCCTTAGATACTAGCTACATCTGGAATAAACGGGATTTCTGGAAAACCAAGGACAATTTCAAGGGAAACCTCAGACCCAGTCCTGAAAGCTGGCATGGTTTTTCCACTCCTACAACTTCCATCCAATTTGGAATTAAGTCATAATAATAACAATAATAATAAAGGTTCAGTGTGTGTATGTTGAAGATATGGAGGGAAGGGTTGGAATAAAATTGGTCAGATAAATGTGGTGTCCCATATTCTCCCATATGCATAATTCATCTCTCTTTTTTTGGGGGGTACTGGGTATTGAACCCAGGGGCATTCTACCTCCAACCTGCACCCCCAGCCCCCAGCTTTTTTGTTTTGTTTTGTTTTGTTTTGAAACAGGGTCTTTCTAAGTTGCTGAGGGTCTGGCTAAGTTGCTGAGGCTGGCCTCAAACTTGTGATCCTCTTGTCTCAGTCTCCCAAGTACTAGGATTATAGGCATGGGTTACCATGCCTGGCGCATAATTCATCTTAAGTAAGAAAAGTCATTCAACTCATATCAAGGCTCATCTCTGAGAGCCTTTTGAGTGAAATTGTTTGGACTTGCAACCAAGGCAAGAAATTCTACCTCTAGAAGGGAAATGGTTATTTTATAAGACAAGCTATAAGCCCCTAAACAACTACTGTTGGTTGAGGAAGGATTCAAACCAATTAGGTTTTCTGTTCAAGTTGATTCCATCCTGGTTTCCAATACCTCTGGGAAGTCTTGATGTAATCCAGGGCCAGCCCCTCCGACCACAGGAGGTCACAGCTGAGAGGGGCGGCCTGACCCAGGCTTGTGCAGAGCAGATGCCCCCACCATGCCAATTAAAGGGCAGGAACCATGCTCTCCAACTCTGGCCTCTGATTACCTGTTTATGTGAAGTTAGATGTAACTGGAACTTCTTTGAAATGATTTCACTTCTAATTAGAAGCCAGATAAAGCCTTTTGCATTCAAGGAGAAGGACTCTTCAGAGACTGTCGGGGTTCATAACATTCCTCAGGTGACAGGTGGTCGGAATATTTAAAGAACTTTCTGTGCCCAAGATAACCTTGACTGGAGGAGTGAGCAGAGGAATTTTAAAGGGAATATGAACTTTGCATACAAAGTTGGAGCATGTGAAACACTTAGACCTGACTTTAGAAAAGGCCCTGGGTGGGTGGGACCATTGGGTGCCCTTGGGATGCCACATGTTGCCAACGGTGGACTGAGGGCTTTGATCCTGGACAGAGCTGGCCTAAGTAAACTTGGATGAGTTACTAAATCTCTCAGAGCCTGGGATTAGTTATCTACAAAAGGTGGGAAATAATGCTTATTTGCAGGGCTGTTGTTCTAAGAACTAAATGAGATATGTATGTGAAACCATCTAGCCCTGAGTTCAATACAAGGCTGCTGTACCAATACGTGACAACTCTTATCCTACTGGTCATTATTATCACTACGAGTCATAATTGTATGCTTGGAATATTAGGTCAGGACATGTCTACTGCATATGACTGGCTGCTCTTAGGCAAGAATTGTTTCCAATGGCTCAGGAAAAAATCAGATGAAAAAAATGCAATCTCCAACTTCATCTGTTACACAAATCCCAAAACTTTTTCCATTTTCTTCCCAATTCTCAGCCTTTCCAGACAAAGTAGCACATTTTAGAAATTCAGCATAGGGTACGACATTCAGAACTAAGAACTCTGAGAGAACCAGGAGGTCAATCTTCATGATCTTACATGAAAGCATATGTTCATTCCACCAGAGCTGACCTAGCAAGGTGACCCATCAGAGAGTCCTGGAAGCCAGAATATGGCTGGACCCATGAGCATGTGCTAGATTGGACCCTCAGAAGAAACACTCACAAGTAAGGGACATTATTGACCTACGTATGGTCCCAGGTATGATCAAGCATGGTTTGGCAGTCTGCCCATTGGAATTTTAATGGACTGTAAATAACACAATTATTTCAACGGTACTCAGTTGCCTTGTTTGCTGAAGCCTGGGGGTAGCTCCTTGTAAATCCATTGCACTTCATCAGTTGCTCATAAATTTTACACATGTCAGTTGGCACTTATTTTCATGGCTGGACACAGTATCTTGGATTACAGCTTGATAATCCAACCTGCATGTGAAAAAAAAAGTACAGATGTAAGTCAGAGGCAATATTCAAAATATTTTGACAGCTGCTATGAAATGGATACGGACCAATCAGGCATAAGCTCTGCTTCAGAAAGGACACTGTCTCTTTCCACATACTTGGTCCACCAGTACCAGTGCGTGCTGGCTGAGTACCCTGAATGGAATTGACTTTTCTTCACACCGGTGGTCAAAATGTACATTAACCAGCTAACACCAGCTTTACACGAGAACTTGAATGCCAAGTTTAATCCTGTGTGATTGAAAAAAGCTGAGCTCCACATCCTCCAAACTGGGCTCAAATGCAGAACTCAACAGGCTTGTAATTACATGCAATGCCACTATGAGCATGACTATTATATCATTTTACAACTCAAAGGAGAACTATTGAGTTCTACCCACAAGAGAAAGTGCTACAAAGATTCCTCTCTCAGTGGGATAGAAAGAGTATGTCACCACATACATTTTTCTTGTAATTAATTTTTATGATATGAAGCATAAAGGATAATGCACCTAACTTCTGTATTTTGTTAATGTGTCTTAGAGTGCTAGCAAACCAGGAGGAGCAGGAGCAATGATGGGACCCATCGAATCTCAGGAGATGAGTAAAAAGATAATCCCAATGTGGTAAGCAACCTTGTTTTGTAATCCTTGACTGTTCTTCCTCTCCCTTCCCCAACCTCCATCCCCCACCAAGGCAGACCACACAAAATTCAAAACCCACCCCCAAAGAATGAGACTTTCCTATTTCAAAGATCCCTAAAAGTCCATTTGGTCTTTATCCCAGTGACTAAGACCCCTCATAGTCAGAACACCCCACCTCACCATTCAGCTCTATGTAACTGAGATGGCTAGCCTTTCTGACTCACCTGCATGTCCCTGTTACATTAATTACATGAAATGTTGGTCGCTGCTGTTCCCGATGGGGGCAGTTAGCTGCATGCTTCAGCCACTCCCCAAATCTGGGTACTATAGCCCTCCTCCACCTTCCATGACCAACTTAATGAGGTATCACCACCTGCAGGGACCCCCGAGAGCCCTGGGAGCAGAGGCTAGGCAGGTGGGAGGGACAAAGCAAGAAGAGGGTGTCAGTTGGAGTGCTGTGCCCCGCTCTCACTGCTGGGACTGGCAGGACAGCCATCATTACAGTTGTCCCTCTCTGCTCATATCCTCCCCTGCCTCCAGGACTGCAAGTCCTGCAGCGTAGGGTCCAGGTGGGCTCAGCTGTCACCTGCCTCAAAGACCTACAGCCCCAGACACCTTCTCTTCCCCAAGCTTCCTCCCAGGGCATTATTGCTTTCTCCTCCCAGACCCTGGTCCCCAAATGTCTGTTGATACCCACTTCATGGAAAATGGAACTACCCATTGCCTCTCTCCAGGTCTCTAGGAATCCCAGACATCTTCAAGGGGGCAGAGGAGAGAGCACTTTCAGCGATCCAAGATTTGTTCTCCTTAAGACAACCAAAATATCTTGCTGACTCTCTCTTGCTGGAACAAAGAGAAAATACAGATTTAATCTCTGGTAGAGCATAATACTGCATTTCTGGTGGACATTTATTTTCAGTGTGTGTGGTACTGGAGATTGAACCTAGGAGTGTTCTCCGAGCTACACCCCTAGCCCTATTTTTTATTTTATTTAGGGTCTCACTAAGTTGTGGAGAGCCTTGCTAAATTGCTGAGGCTGGCCACAAACCTGTGATCCTCCTGTCTCAGCCTGCCAAGTACTGAGATTACCGGCATGTACCACCATGCCTGTCTTATTTTCAACTTTTTAGATTCCCAGCATATTGAGAACAGATGAAGAAAACAGTTCAATAATGCAAAGTCCATATATGAAGACATCACTGCCAATCTCAGTAACTTGCATGGGGGGGTACGGAGGGAAACACACCGAATGCTGCATGCATATATGTCTATATCACTTTGAATAATTGCATGATGTGTAATTACAATGCACCAATAAAAATATGTTTAAAGGAAAATAGTGGAAACACACACACACACACACACACACACACACACACACACACTCCCTGTATAGTGTATGAAGAGTGAAATTCGAGAGTCTTCTCCATGCAATCCTTGAAAACATATTGTAGAAAACCTCCCCATTATTCTTTTTTCTCAAGTTAAAACCAAGTTCCTTTCCTTCCATGCCAGAGAATACAGATAAAATCCCACTGGAGTAAATACAATTAAGTAAATGTCCTACATAAAGCAATTTGCTTTTCGTTAAAAATTTCACTGTAAAATGTCAATGTGAAAATAGTAAATTTTTATTTCAGCAGGTTTATATTTACACCAACTATGAATGCATGTCTCATTTAAAATTGGTAGCAAATTACTAGTTAAGTAATTAATTACATTAAATGTTGATCGCTGCTGTTCCGGATCATCGTTGGTCTTTCATTCGGGGTATTTGAAAGTAAAAACACACTGGTATTTATAAAACGTGCATTTGCAACAAACAAATTCAGTCTAATCCAAGAGGGGTTCAGTGCAGAGAATATCAAATTTGGTGCAAAATCCTAAAACCTAGGAACTGTTACCATGAGGGGCAAGAGGCTAGGCTCTACGGCTAGCCTGCTCCACAAAAGCTTGGAGTGGAAATCAGCAGGAAAATGGGTTTTATTCAAAGCCAGCTTTGAAGGAAGATGAAGGAAACTTTCTTGTTTCAATCTTTAAAGGACTCAAGAGCAAGGGAAGTTTTTTAAAAAGAGGTAGCAGACCAGGTATGGTGCCCATAATCCCAGTACTTGGGAGGCAGAGACAGGAGGATCTCAGATTCAAGGATAGCCTCACATATGTAGCAAGACTCTCAGCAACCTAATGAGACCCTGTTTCCAAACAAAACTAGAAAGAGCTGGGAGTGTAGCTTGGAGGTAGAATGCACCTGGATTCAATCCCCAGTATCTCTCTCTCTCTCTCTCTCTCTCTCTCTCTCTCTCTCTCACACACACACACACACACACACACACACACACACACACACACACAAAAGCAGATTTATGGACCAAAAAAATACATATGCAGATTTAGATAACCAGAGAACCTGTCAGTCTCACCTTCCTTGGTGCCTGGGGGGAAACACCTTTACTCTCATAAGGAAATATGGAATGCAAAAAAAAACCAAGTTATCAGGAAGTTGTCCTTAATTTTAGAGGGAATCTCTTTCAATATGACTTTTGATTCCCCAAGTCATTTTATCTCCCTTTTCTCCTGTCTTTGACAGGGTGTGGGTTTCAAGATTTCTATTGTAGGGCTAGGGATGTAGCTCAGTGGTGGAGCACTTGCCTAGCATGTGTGAGGCCCTGGATTTGATCCCTAGCATGGCAAAAATAGAGAAAAAAAATCTATTTCAAATGGGAACTACGATAACAAGCTCCTTGAGTAGCTTGTTCCCCAAATTTAGATATAAACAACACAGTCTCACTTTCCTATTTGCAATTGTCCTTCACACCTGACCTTGGCACCTGCATTTTTCTTTGGAAGCTGAGCCCTGTGCGTGGCTGAGCCCAACCCATCCTTTTCCACACAAGAACAGAGAAGCCCACATTGGAGGTTTAAGCTACACAGGTCGCAGTGGTGCATCTCGACCACTGAATCAGAATCACTAGGAGTAAAACCCAGCAACCAACAGCTCATGCGGAAGTGTAAGCACTGTGAGGGACAAGAGGCTGTCGATGAGGTGTCTGCTGCAGAGGTCTATGAGGGAGGTTATTGGAGAGTTGACCACAGCACGAGGCCACATTACTGTGAGTGGCAGTGGGAGGGGAGGGATTACTTAAAGGAGATGCCCTTCACAAAGCCAGTTGTCCTAGAGCAGGACATTAAAACTCAGTAGGAGCAGGGTATAGTGGCCTACTCCTATAATCCTAGTACTTGGGAGTCTGAAACAGGAGGATCGCAGGTTCAAGGCCAGCCTCAGCAACTTAGTGAGATCCTGTTTCAAAATATAAAAAAAAAAATTAAAAAGGGCTGGGGGTGTAGTTCAGAAGTAGAATGCCCTTGGGTTCAGTCCCCAGTACCACAAAAAAAAAAATAAAATAAAACTCAGTGGGCAGGTTTGAGGGAAGGGGAGGAGATGGCCTCTTCCTGGACATGGCTCTCCTAGGCTGGACACTAAGTAATGCAGATATTTTTAGGGTGCTCCTGGGCAAAGAGACAGGGAAATTGTCTTTGACAAGGATCCCCAGCTGCGGGCTGCAGCCCCCCTCCTCTTTCCCCAGCAAGCCTGCGGTAGTGTGGGAACCCCGGGCCAACCTGGCCTCAGCTGTGCTTTAGAGAAAGATCCATGTCTCTTGTCCAGCACAGTAATCAGGGAGCAGAGCCCAGGGGCTAGTGGGAGAGGACAGTAATAACCAGTCCTCCCAACGGGTGACAAACCTCCAGAGACAAGAGCTGGAACTGGGAGTGGGAGAGGCTGTGGTGTTAGAGCAAGATGGAGGAAGGTCCTGGATACTGGGCTAGGAGGTCAGAAAGCAGGGGGAGCCATTGAGGCAGGTTTTTTTGTTTTGTTTTGTTTGGGGTTTTTGTTTTGTTTTGTTTTGTTTTTGCGGTACTGGGGATTGAACCCAGGGGCATTCTACCTCCAAGCTACACCCCAAGCCCTATTTTTTATTCTTTATTTTGAAACAGGGTCTCACTAAGTTGCGGAGGGCCTAAGTAGCTGAGGCTGGCTGCAAACCCAGATCCTCGGGTCTCAGCCTCCCAAGTACTGGGATTACAAGCGTGCACCACCACGCCCGGCTATATTGAGGCATTTTTTTTAACAGAGAAAACAATAGAAGTGTAAGAAAAACAACTGTGACAGGCAGGGTGAATTGCTTGGGGAAGGAGAATGCGGGGCTGAGAAGGAAGCAGAGAGATGGGTTAGGAAGGTGCTGTGAGAATCCGGTTCAGATGATGGGGGGCTCGCATCACCTTCTCTAACAGTGGCTTCCAGCTGCCCAACAGGCCCTTGTCTTTGTCCCTTCCCCACACCTGGGAGACCTTTTTTGGGCAGCTACACCCAAGACTGGCCAAGACCCTGATCACTACATTCTCGCTCTCTTCCCCTGACACCAGTTCAACTACTTGATTAGTTTTGCTTAAGATCAACTCTTGGACCGTGCCGCTCACTGGTGGAAACTCAGCACTCCATGCATCGCTTGGTTCTTCACTTTGACTGGAGTCATAATCCTTTGCTCTGCTCCTTTCTGCCCTGGCATTGGCTTAGGTCTAGACTCTGGGGAGGTAGCTCAGAAGGAGAGTGCTGGCCTAGCATGTGCAAGGCCCTGGGTATGATCCCCAACACAAAAAGAAGAGAAGAGGGGAGGGGAGGGAGGAGAGGAGAGGAGAGGAGAGGAGAGGAGAGGAGAGGGCAAGGCAAGGCAGGCAGTCACTTGTGTGCCAAAGCCAATGACTGATTGCAGTGAGGTCTGTACCCGGGCTGGCCACCACCTGTGGCCCTGGGACCCCCTACAGCCCCGCCCAGCCTCCCTTGGCCTACAGTCTAGGCTGCTATCTCACCCCCTCACCTCCCTTCTTCCTTCACTGGGGTCAGAATCGCATCCCAGTCTGACCACTCCCAGACTCCCGTTTTCCCTCACATAGGCCTCTCCTCTAATAAATTCCTTGCATGTTTAACCCTGTTTCGATGTCTGCTTCTCCAAGGACCCAGAGGAACACAGCGCTCAAGAAAAGAAAGACGACCGTTGTGTGTTTGTAACCTGGGACCCTCGTCCCTCGAGTTCGTTCATTCTTCAAATGTCATGGAGGGCACACTGCGTGCCAGGCACTGGGTGGGGGTAGGGAACAGTGATGGCACTCCCAGGAGGGAATCGGTGGGGAAGGAGCTGCAAGTCAGGCTGGAACCCACCAGTCTGACTAGACCCCTGGGGACTGTCAAGAACCCAGCAAGGCTCAGACTCCAACGGGGGAACAATAGAAAACCGTTTCTTATGCTGCCACCCTCTGGGGAACACTCTCCCCCACTTATACAGAGAACACCTAACCTGCTTGATTGACAGGACCCAAGTACAGGTAGGGCAGAAAAGGAAGCCAAAGGGTTAGAAGCCACATAGGAAATACGTCCCAGCATAAACCCAAATGTAGAATCAAGCTGAACGACTAAAACGGTATATCCTCATAGCGAGGCTTCATGGTGAAAACCCATAAAGTCGCTGTCAATCAGGTGCTCTTGTCGAAGTTATTTTTTTAAATCAATTTAGACTTTTAATGAAAATGAATCCTGGGGCATGAAAGAATTTTGTTAACCATCAACGCCATCTAATCGTGGCTAACAAGGATTCTCATACTTACCCTTGACTGAGGATTAACGTGCTGACAGCAAGCTCATTAAATGAAGTCAGTGTAATAACGCATCCAGCCAACACTGCAGAGCACTGCTCCAGGGTTGGTGGTCGGTATCATTTAACTAAGAGCGTTGAGTTGATGGGCCTCGGCAATCAGGTTAATCTGCCTTTTCATTAGGATCTGGGGGATGTGACAAAAAGGAGTTCCAACATGATCTGAAGACAGGTTGGATCAGATGAATGACAGGAGAAGAATCTCTTGATCCCACCAAGAAAGTCACGGGGCCTAAGAGTTGTCAAATCTCTGCATCTGCTGCTAGGCGGTTAAACACCCCCAAAGAGCTTTTACAAAGACAGGCCTGTAAGAGAGCTAACAGAGAAAACTGTGGGGCTTAGGCCAACCTTATCAGGTGGGCTTGCATTGCCACACTGTTGGCTTAACCAGATGCGGTGAACCAAAGGCGGTTTTAAAGGTCTTCATCTAGTTGGGGGATTACTGCTAACCGAGCTGGCTCCAGGCAAACCGTAAACTCAGCCACTGGCACTGCAGCTCCCTCCCCACTCTGGTGTCCTGAAATGCCTTCCCTTTCTCTGATCTAAGGGTCCCCTTCCAGAACCTAAGAAGGCGGAGGGGAGGAAGGGTAGCTGCCAAAGGTTCCACTTAGTTGTCCCCTTCCCCCGATTAGCACGGTGGGGGCTGCTGCTAAGTCCCTAACAGTGAGGTCTGCACTGAACTCCCTTCTCCTGCAGCATAATCCCCAAACTGAGTGCAGACCTGCTCCACAGGTAAAAAACAGCACACCAGAGGAAGGCCGTTTGCAAAAGGAGAAGGCAGCCTCTTGGGTAACACGTATATATACCTAGTTTTGTATCTGCCCCTTTTTTATTTAATGCTATAATGTACACAATTAAAATGAGGGTTGTGTTTGCCTGAAGGATGGTACTTTACTTACATTTTCTGCTTATACATTTCAAAAATGTCTGGCCTTCATAGATATCTCCAATATAGTTGCTAAATAACTGGACGTTCACTGAAAAATCCAAAGTACAAAAATTAGGACAACCCAATACATGCAAAGTCTTCAAAGAATCTTAATCTTAAAAGTGGAAAGCTTTCTCACAGGGGAATTAATGTAAAGGGGCCGAAAGCAAACACGGTTTCAAACCACAGACCAAGATTCAGAGAAGTTAAGAGTCTCCCCCAAGGTCACACAGTGAAGAAGGGGCTCCAAGAGCCAGGTCTCCACCCCCCTAGTGCTGGGTTTTTTTCCACTATAATCAGGCCAGAGGGTGCATCCTTGTATATCCTCTGAAAATAAATAAATAAATAATAATAAAGGTTTCACTTTTCAAGTTCTCAATCAATCCTGAGACCAGAATTTCTGTAGGACAGTAAAGTCTTGTTTTAGTATTTTGTAACCAAACTGTTTTCCCCCTGGGAATCTGTTCTGGTCCTTTGCCTAGGCCCTCCCACCTCTACACTTGATTCAAGCCTCTGGATTTATTTAGTTGTGGTCAGAGTAAAGAGAGAGAGGAGGAGATGGCACAAGAGCGTCTTTAATACACATAAGCTGGCTGGCTGCTAAATCCCTTTCAAGAACTGAAGCTTTTGCTGTCTCTCGCTGCTTTTCAGTCAAATTACAGGGAATGGTGTTTTGGATGATTAGGTCTGCAATGAAACTGGTTATAGAAGCTATTTTCAGAGCCCACGGTGGCTCCCACTTAAATCTGAACACGAAGACCTGCCAAAGATACTCTATCTAAAACTATTTCAACTCATTACGGTCTTCTGCACATGTCAATATTCTCTCCTTCAAGAAGGTAATCAATAACTAAAGAGAAAAAAAAACAAATCTTGGTTTAAAAACTGCTTGGCAATCTCTGGCTGCATAAAATAGGGCTTCGGTGCAGCAACAACTTCAGCTGCATTTGCTGACCCCAATTACTTGGGCTTTGTTCTGTGTGTGAGGCACCCTCCGAACTCTTTGTCCTCTGTTTATTTATTTATTTATTTATTTATTTATTTATTTATTTATTTTGTGGTACTGGGGGTCGAACACAGGGGCATTCTACCTCCAAGCTACACCCTCAGCCCTATTTTTTATTCTTTATTTTGAAACAGGGTCTCACTAAGTTGCAGAGGGCCTCACTAAGTAGCTGAGGCAGACCATGAACCTGGATCCTCCTGTCTTAGCCTCCCAAGTACTGGGATTATAAGTGTGTGCCACCACGTCCAGCTTCTATTTAGTTTTAAAATTGAATGTTTTTTTTTTCCATTCCACAGTGTGCCCTGGATGCTACTATAGATGATCCAAGCTCATACAACATAAAGTGGAGTTGAGATCTGATAGCAATCTGATTTAGTTTGGTCATTGGCAAGCATCAGATCAGTTCTTTTTGTCCTAAATGCCCATATGCAGGCCTGAGAGAGCTCCCCTAATCCTAAAAAAAAAAAAAAAAAAATCAGTCATGTTAACAGGGCAGTGTCCAAACTCCCAAAGCCCTGTGTACTGCAGAGACATCAGCTGATTGCTCTTAACAGGCTCAAATCAGTGAGTAGCCATGTGCTTTTTGTCTTAGTTCATACCTTACTCTAGGAAGAATTTTCCAGAACTAACACAACATGCTACAAGGTGGCTGACAACAACAAAAGAGAACAATTGGGTAGGGGAATGTCTTCCTCCATTGTAATATTAATTTTGTTTTTGTATTGGTTTACTTTGGATGCTGGGGATTGAACCCAGGGCCTCGTGCATGCTAGGCAAGTGCTTTACCACTGAGCTATATCCCTAGTACTCAATGTAGTTTTTGTTTTTGTTTTGTTTTGTTTTGTTTTAATTTACTACATAAGGAAAGCTAGAACAGGTACAGCATTTAGGAAATAGTCAGGAGCTCTCTCCATAGAGCTTGACTTGGCTGTTTCTTCCTCTATGTGCTCGGCTCTCCTTCCCCACCCATTATCCCTGGGAAGAGAAGTAAGATTCAAAGATAACTACATCATACTTACTCCTGGCAAGTGGGATTACTCTTTCCACTCCAATCGTTAATGATGCCTTAAGGGGTTTTGTTTCCTGCCCTGAATTCACTGCAGGTTGGGTTTAATAAAGAGTTTAAGAAATAGCAAGTAAATGCCTTTAATACCACGTCTAAGAGGCAACCACATCCTGGAGAGAAATGAGCTAGCCAAGTGTCTAAGGGAAGGGCTGAGATAAATAGTCCCCTCTCCAGCTGCACGGGAATTGCTAGAAGCAGAGACACTTTTAGAAGTATGAAACAAGCTAATAAATATGGACGTGCTTTGTAAACAATAAATGTATGATAATGTTGGTTGTCTTTGGGACTTTGGTAAATGCAAATGCAAAAACTCTAATATGCTCCTTTGTGATGAACAAGACATACACTTACAGGAGACCTAAAATAAGACCCAAGAACTACTAACGGTCCTCTCCCTGCTTATGTGACAGTTCTTCCTATAAAAGGCATCAGATTGTAGGAAAAGTGATTTCTTTATCCTGTAGACATCCCCAGCTAGCTGAATGTAATCACTTATTGGGTTCTCTGTGACCAAGGGGAGCCAAGGATAAAAGAAAGGTGGTATTCTCAAGTATACAGATTGCAGAGGAAAATCCCCCAGCTTCTTAAATATGTTGAGTAAGAGAGGTGGGACTATGCCAGCGGTGTGTTTAACACACCAATGCGCTTACCTCAGTGTGTTTAATAACTGCTCTCTAGGGGCAAAATGTTTGCATATGTAAATATAGTGCATATATAAGTTTAATATAAATTTTACCTACATAAAGAATATATAGCAACCCATTCACAAATAATGACAAATTAGCCTGGCATGGTGTATCAAAATAAAACAAAAAGGACTAGAGGTTTAGCACAGTAAAAGAGCACCCCTGGGTTCAATCCCTAGTACCACACACACACACACAAAAAAAGACAAAGTATACAATTTTTTTTTTGTCCTACTAGGAGTTTAACCCAGGTATGCTCTAAGACAGGGTCTCACTAAAGTGCCTAGACTGGTCTCAAACTAGCAACCCTGCCTCCATCCCCTGAGTAGCTGGGATTATAGGCAGGTGCCACCACACCTGGCCAATTATGCAATCCTCTTTATTATAAATAATATAGCCAATAGATTTTTGCTGAATTCTTATATCTGTGCTCCATCTGTGGTTGCAATCGACAAACAAGTGCAGTTACAAGAATATTGGTTATTTTCCTTTACCTTAACAAATAAAAAGGAGGTGAAACAATGAAGACGTAGGTCAAAGTGTCCACTTGCTCATCAGTGACATGAGTGACGGCTTGATGAATCAGATGATAGTTTCAAATACTGAGAGAATTTCCTCACCTTTGTGTACTATCTCATTGTAACAGATACAAATATAACACACTTTCTTAAGTTTAATGTGCATCTTTCACATTTTCTACATCACTATCTCAAATCTGGGCAATCAATGAAACAATAAACCAACCTTCATTTTCAGATTCTTAAAGTGTAGATATTCCCACCATGGTTGATTCCGAGCTGCCAACATGGTGTCATGGAATGCAGAGTGGGAAGCCCACCACAATAATAGTATTACCACCATACTTTAAAAATAAATATGGCCAGGTGTGGTGGTGCACTCCTGTAATCCCAGTACTTGAGAGGCTGAGACAGGAGGACTGCAGGTTCAAGGACAGCCTCAGCAAGTAGTGAGACTCTCATCAACCTAGCAAGACCCTGTTTCAAAATAAAAATAGGGCTGAGGGTGTAGCTCGGAGGTAGAATGCCCCTGGATTCCATCCCCAGTAACACACACACACACACACACACACACACAAATAGATACCAAGAACCTCAAGAAGAAGTAAAATGTACTAAAATAACTAGGAGGTTATGAGTTTTTCATTGCCTTTGAATGTAGTTTATTCCGTTGAAAGTTTCTATAATTATTTTTTTAATAATGGCTATATTTAGAGCTGGGCGTGATGGCGCACACTTGTAATCCCAGTACTTTTGGAGGTGGAGACCGGAGGATCCAGGTTTGGGGCCAGCCTCAGCTCTCTCTCCCTGCCTCTCTCTCTCTCTCTCTCTCTCTCTCTCTCTCTACCTAGTGAGGCCCTCCGCAACTTTGTGAGACCCAGTTTCAAAATAAAGTATAAAAAAAAAATAGGGCCGGGGGTGTAGCGCGGAGGTAGAACGCCCCTGGGTTCAATCCCCGGTAACGCAAAAAAAATAAAATAAAATAATGGCTATATTTAGCTGGGCATGGTGGCACACACCTGTAATCCCAGTGCTTGGGAGGCTGAGACAGGTTCCTCAGCAACTTAGTGAGGCCCTCCGTAACTTATCGAGACCCTGTTTCAAAATAAAAAATAAAATAGGGCTGGGGATATAGCTGAGAGGTAGAATGCCCCTGGGTTCAATCCCTAGCACCAAAAAAAAAAAAATAATGATGATGATGATTATGATGATAGCTATATTTAACAATGGGCTCCAAAAAAATTCTGAGAATCTGACAATCAGCACTCACAGATGGTATGAGTCAGGTCCCACACACCACTGGAGTGTGTCCGAAAGCACAACTGCAGGGTCTGACAGTTTTCAAGAAACTGAGTATTTAAGATGTTCATGTACATAGGTTTTAGGTCTTAGGAAAATTGCCTGCTTTTTAGCCCAGTTATTCGAAATGGTGGCCAAGGTGTAGAAAACACGTAGGAGCTCCTAGCCAGGCTTCTAGACGTCATTGCAAGCTCCTTTTAAGTGTCAGTGTTAATCCCCATCTATGATCTTTCCAGCCCAACAATGATATCAAAATAGCTATTTTGTTTTGTTCAGAATCCCCCTCCCATTTGAGGAGTGGGGTTACTGAGGTTGGCACAGCCTTCTCCAAAGCAAACCCTGAGCCCATGGTCTGATTAGCTCGGCTCCCCCAGGAAGCCACAGTCAGCTGACAAGTCACGGAAGATGGCTGGCCAGGTGGAGGCTGGAGGATACCTGAAAATTTTCATGAGAACCATTTGGGGGATACTTGACCTAGAACGAAGAGACAAGAAAATAAAGATTCCTGCATCATGTTAGCATGTTTAGGTAGAACTCAGAGCAATACCCTACCTGCCTGGGAAGGGGGAGGAATGGTACCCAAACCCTTAATTTAGGGTTTGATGGAATCTTACCAACAACCCCTTGCCTCCATGGCTTAGGAGAATGCCAACATCAAAATTACTTAAAGTCATAAGGTATCTTTCAGTCGGGCATGGTGGCGCACGCTTGTAATCCCAGTATCTGGGAGGCTGAGACCGGAGGATCTGGGTTTGCAGCCAGCCTCAGCTATGTAGTGAGGCCCTCCGCAACTTAGTGAGACCCTGTTTCCAAATAAAGAATAAAAAAAAAAATAGGGCTGAGGGCATCGCTCAGAGGTAGAATGCCCCTGGGTTCAATCCCCAGTACTGAAAAAAATAAAATAAAATAAAGTATCTTACTTGGTGTACTTGGAAAATGGCATAGCTCTCTCATAAAGCTCAAATCATCCTTGGATCAGAAAGACATGGGAGTGGAGGGCCATTCTCACATATAACTTGGGAGAGCTTCTGATGATATTTCCCACAACTTCAAAAAATTATCAACGTCTAAACATCCAACAAAAGGAAACCACTAATTATGAAAAGTCTACGAAGAGTAAGGCTATAGATCCAGAGAACTCAGGGTTAAAATGTGTGCTCACTCACTTACCAGCTGAGTGACCCTGAATGAGTTACTTTACATCTCTGAGCTTCAGTGTCCTCATTAGTAACATGGGGATAATAATCTTACCTACATTTTAGGGATATTGATGGATTAAATGTTTATATATATATATATATATATATATATATATATATATATATATATGGCAGTTACTACACAGTAAATATCCAATGCATTAGCTTTTTTAAAAAAAATGTACAAGAGGAAGCATCTAGAGCTAAGTTTTTTAAAAAGAAGAAAATGCAAGTTTATGTTTGTTATGGTTCAGGTTTGGAATATCCCCCCAAAGCTCATATATTGAAAGCCTAGTCCCCCGTGCAGCAAGGTTCAGAGGTGGGGTGTAGATGGAGGAGAGGGGTCACTGGGGTATGGCCCTGAGGACTATGGCTGTCCCTGGAGTCTCCTCTCCTCTCC